>JAAAKL020007232.1:0-17111 GCA_010016065.2 Carybdea cf. marsupialis auct. non (Linnaeus, 1758) | reverse complement strand
TGCCCCCAGCTATTTTGAGTATTATGCCAGTATCTTTGTTTGGTAGCCCTAAATATTTGGGACTTGTTTATATTGCTGGTTATGTGATTCGTCATGAAACTGATTTTTAGGATACCTATGATTATTTCAATTAGTTTGGATCATTTGTGAGTGATCTAAATAGTGGGGGACTCCAAATAACCTTGCAGCTTTGTCTGCCAATGGGTAATATTTGGATATTTTTTGCATAAAACATCAAGTTTGGATGTAGGAAATCATTGTGTCTGGTACTTTTAGAGATATCATGCCATTAAAATTTGCAAATACAGGAATGTCATGCTAGGACATTGACTGATCTGCTATTTAACAATTATAGTAAATTGTACACACCAAGATCAACAAAGGAGACTAAGCAAAACGTTTTGAAACTGTCAACATCCTAATATATTAATTTTAATTATTTCAATGATTTTATCTCAATATTTCATTGTTAGAACAGTCTGTGGTCTTTATTTATATTGTTTCTTTGTACCTCCAGACAGTGTATTGTACGAAAATCAATGTGTTGTATGTATACCATACCTGGTAAAATTGATTATTTTTTGGTCGACATCCCTCCCCTGGTCTCAAATCACACCTGTTATGGATGATTTTGCTCAAGGATACATTTAACACTATCATCATGATAAAAAATACCAGTTATCCACAACCAATCTACATTTTCACAATGGCCTCCAGTCGTGGCCTCCAGCTGCATGTTGTCCGGGCCTGTTATTTAGATCGCCCTGATCGGGACCTATAATTTAGATTCTACTGCAAAACCTTAGTGAGCGTACTGGTAGGTTGAAATTTCTACTTTCCAAACAAAAACGTAAGCTTTGGAATGCATCCACAACGAATTGAATCAATCATCGACTCGTTCAACGTCTCTGCCAGGAATATGAAAGTTGATGTTAGAAGTATAATTAGAGCATAACTTACAAGAAAACATTCTTGAGGTAAATGAATCACACAGTGGTTATTAATTTTAAAAGACAGAAGCAGAGCCACGTCCATTGCCATCTACATGGCTCTATCAATACTCGTATTCACTATACAAAAGTATACACGTACTATATTCAGTAGTATATTATAGTAATCAGAATAGTTCTTCTAACCTGGTAAAGAGCAGATTGATGACACAAGTGAATGAAGACGTAAAATACATGGCCAATGTAGAATACAGGCACCTTCTTTGCTCTCTGTCAGCTTGATCACAAGATCCTACGTAACAAGGAAGATACAAATTTCAGATTGTAAATCAATGTCAAGTGAAACAATCACTGAAGAAAACTCATTATCCCAAGAATAACGCTCTGCTTCCTATAAAAATGTTGTTCTGCCACCTTTCGTAAAACCATTGGCATTCTCCTGTCAGCATCTCTGATGCCATCATTCCATGCAGTGATGCGTCTGCCTTTCCTGTCCTTGCTCGACCAACCTTGAAAACGTTTACATTTCGTCTCTTGCGTTACCATACGGATAATTCGAGGACATCCTTCGCCTTGATGCTCAGTATTGCTATCACATTGATTTGACACAGGGTTTTTCTTTACTTCAGAACCATTCCTGGCACGACCCAGACTAATAAGTGGGCAAATGAACTTGCCTTCCTTGTTCAAGTATTAATAGACTACTCACGGTCATCTACCAGAGGTCCTATCTTACCAGCGAGAAAGGTGATATTAGCAAACCCATAGGAACGGGTCAATGTGAATACTGGAGCAAATTGATGCATGTTCAATTTATACACACTGACACCATAACAACAAATGATTTGTAGCGTTAAAATTAAGCAAAAGTGGCTTGTTGATCTTTACAGTAGACCGTAACTGACAAAAATGGAATATCAACGTGTAATCCAATACAACAATCTACAAGGCTGTCCAACACAATTACGTCACCATTCGTTAACGAGATAGGTAAAAACGGGCTGCCTTACCATCAACTGTCTTGCTGGGACATTAAGTGACTGGAGCAGTATGATCAGTTTGCTGATTGACGTTATGCCTAACAACCCATCCTGAAAACATTAGAGAATAACGATGTTAGTGTTCAAGGTAACCGGTTTAAAAAAACAAGATACACTTGCTTATTTATAACTTGATAAGGGAGATATAGTACGCAAAAATATCACAAGCCCTCTGCACAGCATAAAATACAGTTCAAACAGCAAATTCTACCCCTAATGTATCAATGCTTACGAGAGAAGGAACACAAATGTGGTATTTTTTAAGTATTTTCGTACTGAGAAACTAAACCGTTTTGGAATATTTGGCAAGACATTCTGCCTTCGGAATTTATTCTAACGCTAGAAACTAACTCTCGTCTATCATCTTGTAATCCTCGTTTAAGCAGGCGATGGGGAAATTGAGATTCACGATGAAGAACAGAATTGCTGCGAGTTCTTCAGGTAGAAGGGGTGGGATTCTAAAGGCGTTATAAAAACACCGATATAAAGTAATTGCAACAACTAATTGTCTGCACTCTATTCAAAGATCCCCGAAACATCAATCAAAGTGATAAACAACTTGGAATCATCAAATCGCAGATCACGGACACCGTAGTTCGTGTTCTAGAAGCGGTTCTGTGATAACAAGCACTTTGTATATTGACAACAGCCATAGGTGACTAACCTTAATTTTACCCATCGTTGATTATAATAGTTCATATGTCATCAATACACAACTCTGACGGCACATATAAATGATCAGTTAAGCAATACATGTTACTATGAAATATCTTTACCACATTAAAGCGGGTTATCAGGTGTTAACATCCTCAGTTTTACCCGTTAGTAATAGACTATGATACGACAGGCTTCGGCCCTCTGGATTACAATTTCCTGGGATGCATGGCATCTCTGAAACCCCAAAGAAAGGACTGTCTTCATAATGAAGACCTTGAGTTTTAAGGGCCAAAAATGTTTTTCTTATTTTATTCAACTTTGATGTTTAGTAGAACAAGCATACATTTGAAATGACTGTGTTTAATTCATCACTCTCGATTTCAAGACTACCATATGTAGACTGTCCAAATTAACACTGTTTCAAAACCCATTTCTAACATTTCCTCAAGAATTTCAGCTTTTTGCGAAATCCTGATTTCTCTCATGTCGACACTTCCCTGCTACTGATTAGGAGGGTCCGGGAAAACATTAAAGTGTGCCACTTAAGCCCTTAGCTGTTAGCAAATTCGCTTTAACTGCAAGCAAATGAAATTCCATTCTATCCATGACCCCCAGCTATTTGCTACTGTTTTTCAAGCGATACATATGATATGAAAACGAGTCCTAAGCAGAACAGGTTTTTTACGATAGCTTAAACTTGTCATAAAACGAGTTGTTGAGGGCAAATTTGACAAATAATTCCCGAAAAGGTATGTAGAAGGAAACTCGTCACCGTACTGGTGGTGGGCCGGACCCCACTAATAATGATCCGCGCTGACTTAGTGCTTTCATATGTATCAAAGACTGATAATAAACCAAAAAATGGCGTTGCACCCCTCATATAAAGATCTGTAGAAAAGATCAGAATTAACGAGCAACCTTTACAATTTGCATCAATGGAAGATATGCTTACCTCAAACAGGAATGAACCTACCAACAAGAACATAAATAGAAAACGATTTTGTAATTTAAAAAAAGAAGAAAATCTCTATTTATGCAATTAAGGGTTCGCTTTATCTATACTATCCTGACAAGACTGAGCTCGAAGTTAGAATATCAAAGCTGCATATGGACCATACCGGTACAATTGATACACGTGCATCTTATACTAAATAGATGAGGTTAACAAAGTTAAGGTTTGCTACCTCCACGGACTGAATATAAAGTGGGTGAATATTGTCCACTACATCAATGACAATTTGTAGCTGTGCAGACAGCCATCAATAAATAGCCAACCCTCCTAAACACTACAAACTATCTACATTCGTAATAAGTAACATATGGCAGAGGGGTTTTAATGGTACATATACGAAGGTTAAGTTACTGCAAAATTTGCTTCATTACATGAGACTTTCTTGTTAAAGTTCTACACAAATTAATAGTGGGATGACCAACACTTTCGTTTCTCAAGAGCCTAAACCACAGCAATGTGTTTTCTTTTAAAAGTACAATCATGACGGGTACGACCTGCAGCAACAAGATATTTAATCAGAAGCAAAAGTGGAGTTATATAAAATTGTCTTTGTCACGTAGTCAGAAAATGTAATTCAATACATTCAAGAATGTATCCTTTGTGTCTACCAGGTTGGCAAGAAGCTGCGGTCAATAACTAGATCAGCCCACGTCACGCTATAAAATGGGGTTAAAGTTATACATTTTGTATGTCGTAAAGAATTAGCAAATGAACGGCAATGCAAGAAAGTCGCTTGTGCCTAGAGGATAGTTCCTTTGTCACGCGTTTGAGAGATGAGGTAGCTAATTCTAGATGTTGTTTTTGCTGTGCCACTTATTAACCCCATTCCAAAAGGTACAAACATCAAGTAGCGCTAGAGCTAGCCTACGATGCAGGTAAAAATCCACATTACTTTGAATGCTTAAATTGTTTCCTACTTGATAAGAGGGATGGCTCACACAGTATGTTTATCCCAGTCGGAGGAATAGTTTTTATAACAACGTGTGCTAATGGTTGTCACGGCAATTATAAAACATCATGGAAAACACAATATAATAAGTACAAAGGACTGGGCAAACTTACATAGAAACGTTTATACAGGTAGTTTAAACAAAGTTTTATTATGTAAATGCGACCCTAATGACACTTTGTGCACAAATACGAAACACAGTCTCATAAACTGCATATTACAAGATAACGATTCCCTGGAATGAATATACTTAACACAAAAATGTCTTCAGAAGGCTTTTGCGTTGTGAGTAAACGTCAGTTTAGAATTCAAATACTGACCAACTTTAAGGTGATATGTCCACTGTAATTAGTGTGATATCTTGATTGCACTAGATATACATTGTTACTATTACACACTGGCAAGGTTAAAATATTGCCAACACAGCACACTGACAGTCTGTTTACTCCCATACTATTAGTAAACACTATTCCGTATATCGATCAACTGCATATATTTTGACTCGGTAGTACCCTTCTATGACTCTCTGGTATGAGACGCAGTTTCCACTGAGTTATTAGCTTCTATCGTGCGACTCCCCCACCTGCTGTAATGTCGTACAATTTCGAAGACACCATGACATGAACAAACTCAAATGCGCTGTCGGTGATTCGTGTGAAACAATTTTTCTAAAGGGCAAGCGCATAAAGAAGCAAGATACTTTGGCTCCTGCAAAGATCAATACTGATATGTCTTTGATGTTTTTTCTCATCGTTTACTGGGCACCTCAAACGTCGTTCACTCCTGGTCCGACGCGACATGTAAAGGAGGGCAATACGCGGCTGTGAATGTAAGTAAGGCGGCGCTGCGAATTTCAGTCGCTGCAAAGCAAATGATATGACATCCTAAAATAATATGGAAACCTTGGCGACTTACCTAAAAGAAGAATTTTCTCTTTTGTGAGTGAACTCTTCACAAAAACCCATTGGTGTGCATTAGAAGAGGCAGCCTTATCAGCAGCCGCTTCAAAACATGTCGGCATTTCAAAACAAGCCATAAACTCCGACGCTGATATTACTCCTTCTATGGAAGAGCTACGTCTCCTTGTAATTGGTTGGTGCTTTTCTACATAATTCTCAATGGAAGTAAGAAACCCTTTGGCTTCCGTTGTCGACAAGTGAAATAAATTGGAGAAGCCCTTGAAGGGAAAAGATTAAGTTATATGTTAGGGGGCATTTTGTCTGGAAATGATCCACCATATTCTCGATAATACTTAAGGGAATTCAACAGTAGTCCTTGGGATATGAAGTACAAACAGGAAAATGAGATCAGATATATTTGAAGTTTATTAGACCCTTATTCACACTGAGGCCAGAGAAAGAAAAGGCACCTGGGTTTTCTATAGTACAAACACAACATGCATACATGCATGGCTTACAAGCGAATGCTACCAATCGGCTAATGAGGTAACGGATTCAAGAACCGTAAATCTCAGGTGGCTTCCGAAATAGGACTACTAGGGAAAAAACGAACCCTCAAATATACTGCCTTGATACAATTAAATATGGGCCAAAACGATGCTATTTCATATGAAGTGCCAATTAATGCACTTCTGGCTCGTTTAACTCCACCTCTGAATTACCATTTGGTTGCCAACGATGACAACAATAATCTCTCCATTCAAATCTTGTAAACAAATAAATAGATAACAATACCATAGGGCAACATCATAAACAAAACTTTTTTCTCCTAGCATACGCATAATACAAACTAAGCTTATCGAAAACCTTGAAAAGTACCTTTAGCCTGTCATCCGTTTTCATCGCACTGAAATCTGATCCACTCCTTTTATTGCTCAGCTCAACCAACTGGGAATATGTATCAACTAAAATAATCTGCTTCTGGCAGTAAGTGGCAAGGGCGTGCCTCCCTGCTTCATATTCAAGGTCTTCTTTTTCACCTCCGTTTTCTAGTAACAACAGATATAGAACATTTTTAAAAAGTGTATTTTATACCGAGTTCGGAACTGTAAAAATGTAACGTATATCAATGGAGGAGCTAGTTTTTTTATCTCTGGGTACCGACTTATCTCACTTGTATCATTTTCGTTATAGAAACCGCTTCTAAAAATTATGGCTGTTTATTATTGGCAGTTAACATGGCACTATCAGTTCAAATGTTTTGAACCTTGTTTAATGGAGTAATTAAAAACTTTGAAGGTAGGAATATTAATCCTTGGTAGAAACACGTAGTGTCGTACAAAGTAAGACATTAGCAGATGAAACAGCCCTAGATCAATACGGGAAATAGATTTCTAGCAGAACCATAACGAGGCTGAAAATGACATAAGAGTACGAGGGTGTGGCTACCACTTTGCCCCGCAAAAAGACTGAAGTTGACTGGTGCGTTCCACCTTTGAACTACATTAACAAGTGGAATTTTGGAGGCAGATATGTGAAAACAGGTTTAAAATTCACGAAGAGTTATATACATTGTGAACACTGAAATAAATAAGTGACCAATGTTCTAGGTTCAAACGCATTATTCATGCGACTTCTCATGAGACCCTAACATCATAATTAAAAGCATAACATGGTGGGCCTAACGTTTCCAACGTAAGCAAGATACTGACGGGCTACAAGATGACGGCGTAGACAAAACGATGCGTGAAGAAGAAAGAGTTTTTCGATGATTCAACAGGCCCATTCAAAATAACATCTATAAATATAATAAAAGTACAAGGTATAAGCCTGAACTATGCTGCCAGAATGATTTTGTGCGGATATATTTCTACTTCAAATCTAACCAAGATTGCAATAGTATGTTCGAATATCAATATCCATATATTTCTAAATACAAGACGATAAATCTACTATTTCGACCACCTAATAAGTAATTCAGGAGGCCCTCCTAATATTGCCGCGTCAACATATCAAATAAAACAATTGATACGTCTCGCGATCACAAACTGTAGTCAGCTGATACGAATCGATCTTTAAAACTCAATAAACAATACCTTGGTGGTCGGCAATTTAACATTGACAGCAATAACATATCTAACAATAACACTGCGTCTTCCCCATACCCTTCTTTAATGCGCAGGTAGCAACATCGTTTAGAAACACTTTTAAGAACTCAGGTGACACATTTCCATTGGATACAACCAGTTGTGTTGCCTAAGAAAGTAACATAAAATGCAAATTTAATGAAATCTTACAAGGGCGAGAGCTAAGTTTATGCAGCGATCAGTTCGCTGAGATTAAAAAGTGACAATCCACGATCATCAAGGCGTAATCTTTAGTCGACATGACATTAACTAGAACAAAGTGGGTCCTTTTTGACCTAGTACGACAAGATATACGGTGCCGTTACTGCCTCTTACGATTGGTAGTTATCATCGTCCAATCCAACTAACTCAGAATAATGGTATCAACTAAACATAACTATCACCTTCAAAAGATCCAATAGTTTCCTCATAAACAATTATTAAGGCCTGTAATACAATCATTGTTATCCATGCAAAACGTCAGTAGAATAAAGAAGATCAGGAAAGAAACGAAAATGAAGGAGAAAGAAGTGAATGAAGTCATAGAGAATGTTTGAAGTACTTGGGGCAATGGGCAAACACGTTAACCTTGATAAGAAACGGCAAGCGGGACAATGGAAGAACAGAGTGGTCAACCAGGAAAGAAGTAGGATAGTTTACACTAAGAGGATAAATTACACTAAGAGGGTGTGGTCAGATGAGGTAAAGGAAATGGGCGGCGTCTTTTGAATGCAAGTAGCAAAAGATGGCAAAAAGGGGAAAGAAATAAGAAAGCCACCCACCAGCAGTTGTACGACAGGATGAGAGTGAAATGAAGAAAGGCCTACCATTATTATCGTGTCAACCATTCAGGTCAACAAATACATTCTGCAAAATACTACTATTCTCAACATCATATAATTTCTTATCAATCCAGCTAAAATCATAGTAGCAATATGAATGTAAAATGAATCACTACGATTCATTAATTTAATAAAAGTGACGAGTAAACGGTACGAGCTCATTGGTCATGTACACACATTTGGTATACAAATATAAGTTGATCTTACTCTCAGTTGCGACGTAGGGATGCATATATCCTGCACTATTGATACCAGTGGTTTGACAATTTCTTTTAAACGCTCTACGAGAGGAGCAATCAATAGCAACATAATTATGTTGGGAGATGAAAGAGAATGGCACTTTGTATACGTGCAACCAGCAGAAAAAGAAGAGAATGTTGTCAATTGCACACAACTAGCATTCACATCATTAGAATCGTGTCAACCATCTGAACCTCCACTGTACTAAGTGTCTAAAAGTGCAGGTAAAAGGTTTCAACGAAAAGTAACCTTGGCTGATTTAACGCCTGTGCGTAATCGTTATTTAAAAAAGGAATCCACAGGTTTAACTGTTTTGCAACAGAGTCAAAATGAAACTGCCTCATTAAAATAAGACTGCGGCAAAACTGACATTGGTCAAGCCACTGCATGCAAAAAAGGATCGTCAAATTCATTCAATGCTCGCTTCCCTTATCAAACTTCCGCTCATTTATGAAACATATGTGATATCCGATGTAGCTTACAAGAAATATTGTCATCAGTGTCTGCATGTGCCATTGTTATTGTTTGCTTGCATCAAGAAAACACAACTTTTTCACCTTTAAGCAGAACTGCGATGAATCGGCTATGCCCGTAAACATGCTTGGCATTAAACACATGCGACTTATTGCCGCGGAAGTCACATGAAAATTTTATAATCATTCACGTTTGTTGGAGTAGAGAAAATCGCTGAAAACGTGTAGAAAGTACACAGTTGTTAAATTTTGAATCTTGGGGAGGGTTTTGAATTTTATATTTTAAAGGGGAAGGGGAAGCAGGGTGAAGCAGTAGATATAAGGACGCATGTGAAAATTCTACTAACGAAAAAAAGGGAACGACTTGTACAGACAGGTTAACCGTTAAATGAAAAAGATAATTGATAAATACCCTCAAGCCTTCTCTCTTAACATAAAGTAAGTTTTCCACGAAATTATCGCTTGTAACGATCTTCCCTACATTATTACTGTTGAAATCGACACCCTTCTGTCTTTTTATCATTACATTACACGAATATCGAACATCCATGTCAGACAAAACCCATCAATTTCGTAATCAGTGACGTAGTCATAATGAAAATATTCTGACACGGATTTTCTTCTATCTCGGAGAAATAGTTATAATCACATCTTTCTCGATGACCATCTGCAGGCCAGCCTCTTAGGAAAACTTACGATTGTTTCCATCTTTCGCCTTTTTCTGTTGCCCTTTTAGAAGATTTTGTACTACCCTAGGCACGGATTAAGGTTGGCATTTTTAAAAGTATTAGAAAATACCTTTTTCATAGCCAAATAATTATGTACTGATTAATGTACTGATATAGAGGTAGAGAATCACTTGAAATATCTCCCTCAAATCATGATAACACACCGCGGTAGTACCTTTATCCTGAGTCAAGACTCCCTTTTCAAGAAGCGTCGTTAGCTTTTTCATCAAATGTACATCTCTCGCTTTCAAACTGTGAGCAACACTAAAAGTTAACAAACAAACAAACACATAATCCTAAACAGAGTCCTTATTTGTAAACAGAAACTAAAAATGAAGAAAGTCAGCATTTTACTTCCTTTTCCAAGTGTATATTATCATAAATTGTACAACTCCTATAATTAAACCTTTAACCTGTCAACTAAACTTATGTGAAAGTACACTGGGCTTCTTTGTTGTTTACAAAACCACCATCATTTATGACGTGCAAGTTGTCTATCAATCAACCAATCAAACAAACATTTTAGTAGGACATCAAAGAAATTACAAATTGACTCACCAAGTAAATCGTCTATCAACGTGACTTCAAAGAGGGAATTTATTTCATCTAAAGTATACACTATGCAGTATGGTGTTACGCACTACAATATAGAAGTATACGGTTTTAAGGCTGATTTACACGCTACGATTTGTCGGCCCGATTGAGGGACGATTTAGTCACTTGAGCAACCCAAGATAAGTCGTACGTGTAATTAGCCTCCACGACACGCTCGACGATTTTGAGCATAAAACACTGTTTGGGATTTCATCTTGTTCATAAACAGTAGAAGAAGATGAACAGGAAACCTTTCTTAAAATGGCAAATATGCAATCACCTAGATTTTAGCGGCTGCATTCATCTGGATGGTATCATAACCTTGCATGAGAAACATTTCGCTGGTTTGTTTGTCATCAAAAACGTCGACTATGCTAAAATAACAAACAAAACTCACGGCATTATTCTTTGATATGCCTACAGAGTGCCCCTACAAGTAATGTAGTTTAAAGAAAGTCATGCTTTCCATCGCGACTTCAAGGCGTCCATGTTAAAACTGCAACGACATCAAAAATCGGGAGTAAACCTGTTCAAATGTCACAATGACTTTCTAAAAATCATCCCGATTCGTTCTGAGATCAACAACCGTGAAATCAGGCACCTGAACAATAGACATACGTCATACCAACTGTGAATCGGCCCGACAAAATCGTAAGAAGCTTCCTTGCTTTACAGAAGGACTACCCGGTTGCATGCCAGTAACAGTCTACGAAATCATGTGAGGCGACCAGATCTCTTCCTCGCTACCAACACTATTAACATTGTGATACACAGAGTTCCTGTTTCGTTCATTGATTCGAATTCCTTTCAAGAACAACAATACCTTCAATACAAAACGTTAACAATTTGATCAACGTACCACAACGATTTGCATTACGTTCATCACAAAAATATCTTGCTCCTTTTCCCCACGCTTACATCAAATGGACTAGTTGTGTCCAACTTGTGCTTAAAATTGTTATAAGCCCCCAAGGATGTCAGTGGTATCTTTAGCCCTCCAACAAATTATCATGTAGGAGTATGGATTGGATCAAACGACGACTAAATTGATCCTTTATTACCCCTAGCGGGACCTAATACTAAGCTCGTTTGGTCCTTCGGCAAATGCCATACGTATTACATGTTGTCATGATAGCCATCGTTCATGCACTAAGGCACAAACATTATCAGAAAGGTTTGGATGTACCCAAAGATGAATACATCGCTGTTTCATTCTCAATAGTTTTATATAAATTTCTGTTCCTATTCATATTTAAATCTGCGTAGCATAATCTGTGTGAGAAAACCTCCTCCTTACCTGAGTGAGCAGTGGAAGGGCACTTGAATCACCTTGATTTCTCCAGAAGACTTCACAAGAAAGCACTGGTGGCCATCCGCAAAGCTGGACTGTTCCCCTGTGCCAAGATTTCTTCCTAGAACACCATACCCCTGATACACCAGTCTACGTAAATGACACAAGAGCCAAAACAATTATTTGCAGATCTTCCAATATTGATTTTTTAAGTGAAGTAAAGTTGATCGGAATATATGAAGTGTGACAGTTTTACAATCGATTACCCTGGCGGAGTGGAAGTAAGTGCCAATAATGAAACAATTTGTTTTGTAATCTGTCGGTGTATTTAGTCACCATTCTCGGATATAATAATCACCGATCAGGAAAGACGCTGGATTAAGTCCTCAACACAATAACAATAGTATCCATTGACAACTAATTAACTCAAAACATTCGATTATCTGTGTCTTTGTTTGTTTGTCTCTCTCTGCCTGGTACTGCTGTGGTGTTAGTATGTGTACCAACTAAGACTTGAACTAAAACGGCAAAAAATTCGTGTTACCTGCAATCTTTCCCAACACTGAAAGCTCCAACTCGAACACCTTGCTCTGTGAGCCAGATCTACAAAATGAAAAAGTCTTTCTGTAAAAACAATAAACTACATCAACCACAATTAGTCTGACGATTCTCAATAAAGATGAACCTGCAGATTCCTCGACTGCAAAGAATATCACCCTACAATAGGGGCATTTCTAATGGGATTCAGTATTCAAAAAAACAACCGTTGCATCTAGATCTAGATCTTATATCAAATATAAGAAAAGTTGGCTTGTGTACAACACAATAAATAGCGAGAAGTACTGGTTTCGTTTACTTTACAATTTCTCTTTAGAATGGTCACAGCAATCGTCTGAAGTGAAAGAAAAACACTTTCACGAAGAATGTAAGGGAAATGAGAGGACTGCAACACGTTGTTGAAAGTAACAACTTCACCAGTGACACATTGTTATTGAAAAGAAGTAAGCTGTGAATGTATTCTTTCCGTGTACCATGTGCGTCTACCATGATAAATGACGCTTATAGAGCGGCAAGATGAAGGAGAAAACGCACATTTGCGAATTCTCTAAAAGAATCCTACTGGTAGTTGTCGGCATAATACAGAATTTCAATCAGGTAATGGCCGAATGATGCGTAAAGTTTCTGAAATGTGGAGTTAGTTTTGATACTGAAAGTATTGAAAATTCTCGACAATTTACCACATTCAGAACGCTTGTATATGGTAAAGAACAATAAACCGGCACGAAGTAGCAAAAACAATTTTGTGCTGAAAAGCTTTTCTCGTCTGACACTTCTCAGAGTACAAAATGGTCAGAATTGAGCATGAAAAGGAAGCAATGAAATTAATACAAAATTGCGTTCTCCATGAAGCCAATCAGAACTCTGAATGGCAGATTGCAGGCGTTTTGACCAATCAGTGTCCGTGGAACTGAGAGGTTAGCCTAAAAGACCCAACGAAAGACAATTCTTTTTGACGACACAAGAACGGCTTTCTTGCTTCGATGTGAACGGATTCCAGCACGGCCAAGTGAAAAGCAGACCTAGCTTTACCTATTATACGGACGCGCTCATCCGTATACGTTTTCTCACAGTCTGGGTTTTGAAGCAAGTTCTGCCTTATGTTTCCGCTGTACTATTTAATTTGTACGATTTACTTTGTTTGCTTATGACAGCGAAATATACTGCACGATTCTGCCTCGCAATCTCTGCGCGGCCTTGACAATTACAAAACTGCAATTTTATCAGCAAACCAAAGTAAGGAAAGACGGAAGACATTTCTGGGATGACCGTCTAATCAAGTTGCTTTTAATTATAAAGCTTTTAGAATTACTCTGCTTTTGGAGAGCCATTGTAAAATAAGTCACCATTTTTATGAAATCCATAGTTCACTGCATAATCGTAAACTAGCCCTTAGCAGTATAAAATATGAATGAACTAAGTATAGAGCTATGAATCTCAAAGACTCTTTATCAATTACACTTTTGCTTTGACTTCTCAAATCTTAACTGATATTGAAACAAATATGGATTTTAATGTGGATAAGAAAATCAAAATTGAAAAATTGTACAACTTCTAGCAGATAATCAACTACATTTACATTGCGCCTGCTGTTGGCCCTTTTCCACTTTAAACTATCAATCTTTGCTTTTAACATGAATTATAAACAAACCTAAAAGAACTGCTGCTTTCTGTACTTCTACCTGCACAAAAGTATACGTAGTAGCACGCTGGACATAACGTTAATAAATACCAGCTCATTGTTATCACTGATCAAACCAAATTAGGAAGAATCCGTCAATGTTAAGATCACCAATCTTGTAGTAGACAGCCCATGTATTCGTACAATGCGTGCCTGCCCTAATAAAAGTACCTCACCTCCAAGATACCTCTCCGTGGTGCATAAATAACCAGAAATAAGGCCTTCCTGCGGTATTCACTTTGTCGATCTTTTGTACTATAATTCTGCTCTTCATCATTCTCTTCCTCTGTCAAAAGCCATCCACATTGAGCATCTCTGTACCCTACGAACAAGTATGGAAGCCATGACAAATAAAAGACGTCTTAATTGGAGGATCTTGACCGAAAATGATTAATAATATTAACCTTTCAATAGAAATGATTTCAAAGGCAAAAGTAACCCACATTACCAACTTCGCCGTTCTTCATTTTGTTAGATCATAACAACTTATATATCTATCTACACACATATGCATATATATATATATATCAAACCAGGAAAGATCAAATCGAAACGATCAAAATTAGATTGTTGGTAGTGGTGAGAATTCAGGATCGACTTCGGTTTAGGAAATCCTGGGTTCAATCCCCTCCAGTCCAGCATGTAATCATCTCTATTTTGCACTAAATAGTGCAAAAGTTGAATCAATAGTTCGGGAAGTCGACCCCGAATTCTCACCACCACCGGCAATCTAATTTTTCCGCATCGCTATCAGCTTCACCAGTGTCATTTTCCATTTATAAGTACTCAGGCAGGCACACTAGCGATCATGAATGCACGTGTGAGAGATCTTGGGTTCGATCCCTGCCAGCATCGTATGCATCCATGTTTTATTGAAATATTACCATGGATTTCTAAATAGTAAGCCATGGTTATTATGTATTCCATGATTGCTAGTGTGTTTGAACTCTTAATTGCCATATCGGTGTTGTTTGATCCATACGTGTCAAGGAAGGCATTTTCGGTTAACCATTCAGTTTTAGGAACATTGATCGGTCAAAACAATACCAATCTGCCAGTCAGAGTTCTGACTGGCTACTTTTAAAACCTTGATAGACACTGTCATAAAGTGGTAGCTACGTCTTTGAGAATGACAAATAGGTGTCATTGGCCACTAACAGTATTAGCAGTTTGGTCCATCCCACCTACTCCGTACTTGCAATATCGTAAGAAGGTATGAAGGAGAAGCACCTACGGTAACTGTTGACCACGTTGCTAAAAATGTTAATATATTTTGGATGCCCTTCTTCATGCGAAGGAGAGAATATACGTACCTTTCCACATCCTGATCACGGATCCTGAAGCGGAATCTACCAATAATACACGACCAAAATCATCAGTACACACTGACAAATTCCTAGTGGGAGCGATAACAATGGCGTGGGCGCGGCGACGTCTGTCTTGAAGGCCAAACCTTAATATGGAGTAAGAACCATATTGCAATACAATTATCTGTGTTCTTTGCAATGCACTTGGTACAGCGGATTGCAAATGACAATAATAATGATATACTTAATAGTAATTTCAAAGACATTCGTTTGGGATCCCACAGGGAGCTGGGCAGTGTTTACATTCTACATACGTCACATCTTTCCTATGCATCCTGCAGTAACAGTAACAAATACCTGTTCAAGCGTTAAGATGGTGAATAATACTGGTGTTACCTGTCAAAAGATCTACTTTCATAGTTGATTCACCACATGCAATTTCATAACTAGGTATTACATTTGGAGGATTTTATCTGATACTAGGAGTAATAGTGTCCGGAACATGATCTGTTTGCTGAAGGAATTGTTTTGTAGGCAAAAAAAGTGACATCTTGCATTTTGCCTTTAACCAGTACTTATTGATGATCTCGTTAACAGCGCAATGGAAAGGAAACACTAGCATATAGCAGCATGTCAATGGGCAATACAATGCCATCGCCTTAGTCACAAACATACAAGAAAACCAGGAGGTGTAATTGACGGTTAAACAGATGCCCCACAAGTGTCTTACTAAGTAAGTTGTTACTTCAGCCTAATAGCTACCGTTGGTTATTAACGTCAAGGAAAGGAACTAAGACATTCGAGTCCCACGTGTTCAACTAAATATCAGACCCCAAAAGATTTCCTGAGATGGGATCTGGGCTGATACATATAATCTCTAGGAAGGGATTGCGGCAAACGTATTTACCAGTCTTCCTGTAGCACACTATCAGCTATAGTAGCATTTTCGTACCTCTTCATTTAAGTCTTAACTCGTAACAAATATCCTCTGTAGGCTGAAGGCAATTGTTCTTTTCTGATCCTTCAAAGTTGGTCCTACGTACTCCTTTACTATCATCAAACTTTTCATAGAACGCCACATAACTGAGGCAATGGCCAAAGGGCATCGCATAACCATTTTATTCTGCAAGTACACTTGGTATGACGTGGCATGACGACGGTCATGACAATCCGTTGTTTCGGTTTGGAATTGCATAGATAATTGGAGACGGGTCTCCACGCCTAACAACAGTTTATTCAAATAGCTTTCCCAACCGAGCCGCGTGAAATGATATCGCGGAGGAGACGTTACCCACGACCCTTAGCATGGTGAAACCTACTTTACAGCAATTATGAACACCAAAAAATGTTGAGTTATTGTAAGAGATAAGCACGAGTATGGTTGCGTACTTTCAACTTATCATGGAACTGCTACTGAGAAACGACAATCTGTCAATTGCTTTTAGATCCAAAGCAGATATAATGATGTTGGTACTCACCGACTGGAAAGATTCGTTCCTTTCTCAACAACTTTGTTCCCACTCTTTTTCTCGTCTGATTGCTTCTGAGACCGGCCGATTCCAAGCCAGCCACTAAGTCAGGAAAAAGGAAGAGCTGATTCTATAGCTGCATATTGAATAATTTCACGACAAAAAATTGCTTTTCCAATCATATACTCAAAAGAGTAATATGCCTCTTACTGTGGCAATGTTAATGACCGGTCATTGGATGCGCCTCTTGTAGGCAAACGAGTTAGGGGTCTGTATGAAAATGGTTGGTTTGAGG
>JAAAKL020007231.1:320-17111 GCA_010016065.2 Carybdea cf. marsupialis auct. non (Linnaeus, 1758) | reverse complement strand
CATCTTAGTGATCATCCATAGCATATTGACGCTTGTACATGAAAATCCTTCATCCTTAATCAAACTGGCTTTGATGATCCCTTCTACGGATGTCCTGATGTGGCGGCCATATTTGACCTACATGCTTTCCACAGATTGAGACGCAGGATTTCTAAGGAGCCTCGGATCTAGGATTCATAAATCAATGGGTAGGACCAAACATTTTTGTAGAAGGATTAACTCATACTTAGCGGTGCGATTTCGCGTAACCTAAAACTACCTTTCGATACACCTGTGTGTGTTTCAACTTTACGAACATGGAACACGAGTGGACCATCCAGTGGTGGCAGCAGTGTCTTCGTAAGACTATCAAAGATAATTTTACCCACATTTCGAGGATACACCACGAAGTTTCAGTCGTTTTCTCAAATCTGTAGGTGTATGGTTGAATACCAACTAAAGTATTGTAATAAGTTCCTAAAAACTCTTGGGACATATATGGCAAATCAACGAAATTATAAACTTCATCGAAATGGTGATCGAGTTGTGGTAAATAACGGCAAAAGCTAGCGTACCAAGCATATGTAAAACAGCAAGACGTACACTACTTCACCTTCGGAAACTGCATTTATTGCAAGGAATAAAAATTCTAATGAGAATAATCTTAGAGTTTCACTTTACAACATAATATAAGGTAAGAAAATTAATACGACGTTTCGACATCATTGGTATGTCATTGTGAAGCGATCATAAAGTGAATAAAAATTCGAAGACATTAATTGATTTTTTTTGTAGCAAGTGGCATCTTGCAGAGATTGCCTGGAAGTGGAAGATGCTAAGTATCGAATAAAGAAGTCAAACAAAGCAGGGAGATGCCACAACTGTGCTCTACACTCGAACAGTTGTTTAACTGAAACAAGGTACACATTCTTCAACGCTAGACATAGCAGATTCATATCACAGCAACCGGAGAAGACGACAGAAGAGAGTTTAAAGCATTTGACAATTACAACTTGGGCAGTCTAACAAAGGAAACTTGTTTTCTATGAACAAAAACCACATGCGAGAAAGTTTTATGGAACATTTTGTTGGACATAGTGAGCAGAGAACTTACGTGACAAAAGAACTGAAGACAAAATTTCCCCTTAAGGAAGCTCGGGACGAGATGTTAAATCTAAGCAAGATTGGGACCAAAATATTTTTAAGGGAAACTGTAAACATAGATTTAGAAATTGGAAAGTGCGTTTTTAAACATCAATGCATTGACATCACCAGTTATATGTTCAACTGTTTCCACACGCTAACATGCCAGAAATTATTAGCACTTTGCAGGCCTCAATCCCAAGTGACAACGAGCTCTTCCACACGCACCAAGTGTGTCAGATCTAGATTGCAGGCACATTCTATGATTTGATCATACCGGAATTTAAGCTGGGATTTAAAAGTGAAGATATGATCTGTATGCTTTACTTCTGAGCAAGTTTGTGGGGTGAAAGGACGGTGTAACATGTGGGTACGTGCTCTTTAGTACTTGTGGGTAATAGGATTACGAAGACTAAATGTGTTAGACATATCAGGTTCTCAGGTATCAGTGACCATTGAGAGGTTTGTGGTTAGGGTAAGTATGCACTGGATGTCAGAAGAATCTTTGAAATAGTTTCACTTAACGACTACCTTCCCTACCTTCGTCTTTCATCCAAATAAAATAGGTTGTTAGAAAGGTAAATTGTATGTATAGAGAAGAGAGGATTTGAACTCTTCTAACTTGCTAAATTGTATGTAACCACGTGATAACGGCTCCCTATGAGTCTATTATCCTTTTCGGTATAAGTAACACGCAAGTCGAGAAAAAAGCAGAAAGTCAGTATCATTCATATGATCGTTCATGGAGTCATAGAATTTTGAGAATCGTATAACACGTAGAGAACTCTTATTTCATGGAATCTTATAATTAATTATTTTATGTACAACAGAGTCTACACTCGAGGGATCGAAATATTGCATAATTTTAAAAGGAAATTTTATCTCTTCCTTATCTACTTTCTGGTATATGATCAGGACACGGGCTAGAGCAAACCTTCAATATAGGTTCAGTCTGTTTCATGATTAGTGACCAAAGGCTTCACTACATAGGTGTTATCGTAAGTCAGGTCAACCACTTAAAAAACTATGCATAGTCCTATTCTGCTAAGGATGACAAATTGATGAAAGGGCATAAGCTGATTTGATCAAAGCATACGCCATTTGCATTGGGAACTCTACGATAATGTCAGCTTTAGACAGTAGGCTCAGATGCTTGCTGCCATGTGTGAACTACTTGTGTCTTTTAGACCTGTCCTGAGAAGTCCTGATGTGTCAGTCAATCAATATGTTTGCTGCCATTGGTTGGATCCCCGTTACTTGTATTAACGAAGAAAGAGACTGATCAGCATCATTCGATAATGGGTTTCTAACCTAACTACATATCTTGCCAGTACAGAGCAACACTTGGAGTACTTATTTATGTATAAACTGTAGCAACAGTTAAATTATACTTTACGGACTTAATCACTTCCGTACCATGAGCAAGGCTAGCTCTGCCTTTTATATTGGACGTTTTCGAATCAGCCCACATCAAGGAGGGAAACCGTTGCTTTGTAGACAGAAAGAGTCTTCATAGGACTTTTTCGGTTAACTGCACTGTTTTACGTACACTGATTGTTTAAAACAATACCAACAGTTCTAAGTTCTGATTGGCTATCTTGAAAAGACAGCTGGGTAGAAGTTTATTCATTCTTTTTCATGTTCATGAAGAAAGAGGCTTTTAAGTATAAAAATGGTTTATCTATTTTAAGAAGACGGAACTCTGAATAAGTGGCGCATTTTAGCAGAAATATTTATAATTTTAAGAGTCCTCCAACATAGTATCGATATTCTATATTTCTTTATACATGTATACTGAAACAAGATAAAATAACAACATAATTTTAAAGAGTTTCGGTGCTTCACTTAAACATGCAAGAAGAATCGAAGAACCGCTTTCTATACATCAATGACGGCTATCGCTCGCATAGGGGGAGGGGGGTTAGCCTCAGGTCAACCACACAGTTGTGTGAGTATAGAGAAAGCTGCCCGTTCACATTTTTCCTCGAGGAGCCCAGTATGCAAGCTGGGTGTGAAGTGCATGCCCCTTCACTGCCCACAAAACGTGGCCTCTTACGCGGCCTGCGACCACACACTTATTTTTGCAGGTGCCCATGGGCTACAACCGGGCGATGGCATCCCCTGCCCGTGCATGTCTGCAGTGAGTATACATATACACAATATGTTGTTTTCTCTCCATTTAGTCTGATCTTTGTTTCATGCCTACCAAATTTCAACAGTAATCCTCGGATCTTTTCGATCCGGCACTCTACCCTATTTGTCTAAAGTTATTTTGAATTTTCCTATGTTTCATCTTTTAGGGTATGCTTGCCAGAAGGATTTGGCCTCCACCTCTAGCAATTTGCACCCTGAGACCCTACCGTCTCTTGACTGTCATGCAAATCTGCCAAAAATTATAAATTCAGAGAGAAGCTGCAATGAATGCAAAGAACTAAATTCAGTACTTTTTAAATAGTTGTATTCGGTCACATAGATATATTTTGTAATGGATTTGTCTCCGTTTTCTACTTTGAAAAGAAAATCTGTGTAACGATCAGCTCTCGTCTATTTAAGATTTATATCGCAAAACAGGATGTAGCTGCAATTTGATTCGAAACCCAGATGGAATCTGCATCTGTAAAAGAGGGGTCATCAACTTAAGCGTCCATGAGGATGATTGCGCGAATAAGTTGTTTTGGCCCCCTTAAACATTGTTCACCACATGTTGCGTCCCAAAACAAAACAGACAAGTCTTGTAGTCTGCAAAATGTATTTTAGAGTTAGAGGCCATCCATGTAAGACTTCTGAGTGGAAGAAGGGTGGGGTTATTAATCAGAGCCAACTGGAACTTAACGGGAGGCCTCTAGGAGGTGTAAGCAAGCCTGTGACCGGAAATCCGGGTTTTCAGATTTTCGCACCCACGTCTTTTCATAGTTAATTTTACGCCTTTCTTTCCCCCTTTCTTGTCCACTTCACCTAGTCGAATCATGATTTCTGATATCACGGCACATTGCTTAATAGGTCGAGGGGCCAAGGCACAGTCCCTCACTGACGCTGGAAGTCATACTGTGCCACTACAAGGTGTAGATCAAAGTTATACTTTTCATGATGAACGAGTTATTGCTAGACTCGGAGGGGTAGACTCTGAACTCTAACGATTCCGGACGAAGGGGACAGGGCTCCAGACATCCACTTGTTTAGCTCGAAGCCAAGGGGAGGGGCACAGTGCCTCCATCGCTCTTAAATACTTCCATGCAAACTGTTGTAGCAAAGTGTATTCATCACTGAAGCTAGCTAAAAATCATGTTCGGCTTCTGACGCCACTAGGTTGTCTTTTGTGCATGGGCCCCAAAGAGATTTGTATACCTATTGTTGGTTCATGTGTATAAGAGGCCAGGCGAAGGCATGTATTTTTGAAAGGAGGTGGGATCCCAATCCAATCCTATTCAATATCGAGTAAACCTAGTTTGACCTTTAAGTAACTGTCGATGGTTTTGGGGCGATTCAAACTGCCATGCTAAAAACAGTCCAATGAATCAGTTTCATCCGTATGGGTAATACATATAGGTCAACAAGTTCAGTTTGCTCTAATGAAGATTGTGAAAACATAGCTATTTTGTAGAAAAGCTTCAAGGACATTTCTCTAATTTGATCCCTGCATTGCAAGTGTGAACTGGCCAAAACTTTCATTTCTCTCCTCCCACTTTGCGGAAACAAACCCTGCGGTACCATAAATGTAAAAAATAGTTTGTTGGGTGAGTCATTTTCAAAGTGTTTCATCGCAGCTTTGTATTATCATTGACGTTCCATTTCTGTGAACACAACACAAGGGCGCGTCATCAGAGCAGTTACTCAATTGGCCAGTTTCAAAAGAACGCTACCACGTGATCAGTTCTTAAAAGCCGCCTTTTGTATTCATCCGACTGATTGAAATAAAGCAAGTTTTGTTTTGGCAAGTTTGAACGATCTAACCTGCTGTCTTTTCAAATGGTATCGAGCTGAAGAAGTGGTTAGCATTGATCTCAGGTTTCGTCCTTAAGCAACATACTTTAGGTCGTTTGATTATAAACCAGATATCCCAAGCGGTGGTTTGTTCAGTCGCGGCTGACTGCCGCCGATACCTTCGTAGACTCCATGTGCTTGTTGTAAGTAACAGCTTTGCAGTATGGCTTACTTACCAAACATCCTGCTGATCCTGCTCTCATGTGTACATCAACGAGTAACCGGGCAGGAGCCGAAGCTTATTCCTATTAAACTAGATGAGAATTCACCAGAAGATGCTACCTTTTACAGATTTCCCAAACCGAAGACAGGTTATTCATATAGTTTGTACGAGTATGGTGAAAAGGTGGCCTTGGACCATTTTAAGATAAGTACAGAAGGAGCTGTTTCAGTTAAAGCAAGCTTAAGTTATATTAAAGGAGAAAGAAATGTGTATGATCTCATCGTACTGAACAGGAGGAAAGGATTATTATATGGTGGTACCGCAGCTACATTACGGATTACTATTGTAGATGGAAATAATCACAATCCACAGTTTAAGAAGGATACGTACTATGGCTATATTCAAGAATTACTCCAGCCTGGATCCTCGGTTCTTGGCTTAGAGGATTGTTTTGCCATTGATAAGGATAGTGGTGGAGTTGCAGAGTATAAAATCTTAGAAGGGAACGACAAGAATTTGTTTGCAGCAACGTCACTTATAGTGGATGGACTTAATATTCTTGTACTAAAGACGACAACTGCTCTTGACCGAGACGAACTTGGTAATCGTCCAATGATTGACTTGAAAATTCAGGCAAGTGATAGTGGCAAACCTAAGAGATACGGTTTCACAAATGTTCGTATTCGTATTTTGGATGTTAATGATAATAGCCCAGTATTTGCCACCCCCAAGTGGGTTACTACATTCGAAGAAAATGTTCCAATAGGCACCTCTGTACTGAAAGTATCAGCAGCTGATATAGACGAGGGAACGAACAGCGAGTTGTATTACTACTTTAAAGAGAAGGTAGACGATTTTTATCTCGATTCACAAACAGGTGTGATATATGTTGCTGCACCTCTGACCGAAACAGTTTATAATTTCGAAGTTATGGCATCTGATCGATCACCTACTGACCCAAAAGTATCAAGTAGCTCAGTGAGTTTGAACTTGATTGATGTGCCGGGGTTTCCAGTTACTAAGAATCCACCAGTTAATACACCCCCTAAATTCGATAAGGATGCATACAATATCAAAATCAGAGCAGATCTTCCAGTTGGATCATTTGTTTTACTTGCCAAAGCAACTGATGGAGATGGCCATGGCACTTTTGGAACGTTGACCTATTCTATGACAGGAACAGGACCGTTTGAAATCAATCCTAAAAGTGGTGTAATCACCTTAAAATCAAAACTACCGAATGTGAAGGACAAGAAATACACTCTAAACGTGCAAGTTAGTGATGGTGCTGGCTTCTCTGATCGCCTGCCAGTGTCCATAAGTATTCAAGATGTCGAGAGGGAACTACCGAGTCCTGTATTTAAGGATAAGACACTTGTTAAGTCAATTCCAGAGGACCTTGATGCCGGTCGTATGGTATTCCGTGCTACTGCAAAACCTGCTGTTGGTGTCAGTAGTAATATGGATCTGGAGTATAAGATTGCAAGCGGGACTGGCATGGGACGTTTTCGAATAGATAGCAGCACTGGTGTAGTTTACACTCGGTTTCGGTTTAAGAAGACGGGATCTTATGATCTTTACATCGAAGCAAGATATAGTGGCAAAATCAAACCGAGAAGTGTCATGTATGCATTGATTCGTGTGAGTACAGCAAATCGTGTCTCGCCAGTTTTTACAAAAGCGATGTATAAAGGAAGTGTGGGGGAAAACGAAGCTACGAATGCATTTGTCACTGCAGTACATGCTGGATTTACACACCCTACAAATCGTGTGGTTTATAAATTTTCAGGGAGCGAGCCTAGTGGTGTGCAGCTTAATTCGGATACAGGGATTATCACTACTACTCAAGTATATGATTACGAATTGGAACAGGGAAAACGTCTGGAGGTAGAGGCCACAGTGCCAGGAACGAAATTGAAATCAAAAACCTTGGTAGATATGAAAATAGTCAACCTTAATGATAACAAACCGACATTCACAAGGTCTGTAGTAAACCTTAAGATACCAGAAAATACGGGATATATTCCAAGTTTATTGTGCTTGTTTGCAGCGGATAGTGATGGCTCAGATGTCAACAAAGTATCGTACTCTATTGAAAGTGGCAACACTGGAAACGTTTTTAACATCGACTCGGAAACAGGTAATTTGCGAGCCTATGATTATCCATTTTACTAATCAAACATGCAAGTGATAGCGTGGATAGCAGGTTGTTAAAATTTTCACCTAAATCCCTTGTTAGCTCCTGGGCTGGTGGCAAGATCCATCGAGTTTTCGGCATTCCTGTATGATATTGGGTATTTGTAGATCGGCAACACGAGGGTCGAGAGATAATGACGCCCCCCTCTCCCCTGTCCTGTGCGGCTCCGACAAGGATAACACTATCAACCCGATATTGACACTATTTCTGGTATGTGGCCTATATTGAACGTGTATTGGCGCTGCAGTTCAGTTGCTATTTAGGTTTGCCTAGGTTTGTAGTGCTTCATTCAAACGTTAAGCTTATGGAAACACTTGCACGTATGCCTCAGTGTCAACAAAGTACATGTTTTGTGCTACACAACAAGTGCATCGCCAAAGACTTGAATTCAGATCAATTAAATCTGATTACTTTGACTAGGAAAATGCGTTAATTAAAAGCTTCTACATCACTGCACGATGACACAACATGCCTGTTGTGTAATGTGATAATAAGTTACTTTTTTGACATGTGTCCAAGGAGCCGATATTTATCAGTCCTTAAGCCTGTCATCGCAGTGAATTTTTCTGCAGGTGTAATCATGTCGATGCAGACTTAAAAATCCTTTGAACGCTGGGGAAATTGGCATCTGTAAGCAGAAGAGAGACTGTACTTTGTCACCACCTGCCAGACACGTAATGCGGATTAGGATATTGAAAAGATAAAAATTAAGTAAAAGCTGTTCGTAATTTGCTGCCAGAGAAAAGCAAGTTTTTCTTGGCTGTTAGTCCTCACAACATCCACAACATTGTTTTATCAAAAGAAAACAAACCTTTCTTAACGATGGATGACGACGGGTTGAAGACGGAATTCGTTTAACGTGGCAACCAATTTTTAATGTTTATACATTGGCGTCAAGGGAAGCCCTCTAGAACAGAGAGGGCCTAGCCAATAACTGCTTTCAATGACCCTTACAGACAACCCTTAAAGAGTCTCATTTTAAGAGTCTTTCGTGAGGTTGATTATGACTACGGTTTGCAGTTTAATAACTAGACCCTCTGACCATCATCGACACCAAAAAATTTGGGGATTATATGACATGTTAATAAAGTGAAACACAGAAAGCTAACAACTATCACTACACCTCTTAAGATTTCAGAGAAAGTAGTCCCCTGTGTATAAGGTCACAATCTTGACTTCCATTCTTAGTTGTGATTAAGTAGGGTAATTAACCATCTTTAACACATCTTTCACATACAACTGGCAATTATCACCTGTGTGTACATTAAACTGTGGGATATTTTATGGCTAGGTGACGAAAACAAAGAATAATGAAAATATATGCAAGTTCTTCATGCTGATGTACTGAGATTAAATGGGGTTGTTCTCATCATTGCATCAGGATTTCTATTTATTCTGAGTTTAAACTAGTTACTTGTCCCAAATTGTAAGCCAGCTATGATTCTATGTTATGCAACATTTATACCTTGATTCGACCTGATTTATATCCAAACTCAACAGGAAGGCCTAATATCTGGAGAAATTACAGAAAGTAAATTTTAAAACATGTCTGTGTTACTCTGACATCAGAAGAACATTGCTACTGATGTGTCCATTTGCAGTTGAAAGTGTTACTAAGAAAACAACATGCTGTTAGCAACTGCAATGTCTTTTCCCAGTAAAACCTAACACTATCAACCGCAGCAGCGAGAGGCTTTAATCAGGATATCAGAAAATATCTATTTCATATTCAGCTTCATATTTTTTATGTAAGATTTTAAAAAGGTGACAATAATAATGATCATAGTAATAAACCCTGTCTAGAACTATAACTTACATCACTGTGTTAAGTAACATGATTTAGATAAATATCTGAGACTTCCAGAAAATGTGTGGATATTCATAAGGATTTGTAATAGGGGAAAATTGTTCTGATTATCAGATTGAGTAGGAATCAAAAATAAGGAGAGTCTCCATTCAACCCAAACCTAAACAACTTTGTTGAAGACGTCGTCTTTATAGCATACCGTTGAAAAAGGATTGGTGAAATAATCAATCATCTTGTACATGGTGCACCAGATCAGGTGTTAGGTGTTAAGTTTTTTTCTCAACATACCCCAAAAGAAACTGTAGTTTTATTAGGCACACTGAAAACACAGCTATATATAATTTGTTTGACATATATTAAGTAGATAGGTAATAAATTATGGCATTAAGTCCATGTTGGCTTTTAATGCTTATGATTATTCACTTGCTATGGATCACTTGTTGTTGATGTTAAATTATTGCATTGCAAAGCATTGATCTCCATCCTGAACAAGTCACTAAAAGAAGCTTATTATTCTTTGACCAAATATCTTATTGCATTGAAGAGTTACCTTATCATAAAGTTTCTGATGTGTCAGTTATCATACAATTATTTGATGCCAGAAATGTCAATCGTCTGTTGGTAATCATATCATTATTTTTTGCCAGAGAAATCAATCATCACATGATCATAAAGTGATGGATAGGGTAGTGGTTGCTTGACTACTTGATATAAGGGCTTATTTACAAATCAAAGCCAACCATTGCATGAACTAAACTGTTGAGAGTTCACCAAACCATGATATTGTCTAAACTATGTCTTATAAGTCATTAAAATAATAGGTAGTCCTAAGATGAGTTACCTTGATACCAGTATTTCAACTTTTAATGAGAGGAAAATTTTTAAAAGATACATTAACCTTTCAGCCATATTATTGCAGGTTTATTATCATTTCTTTTGATACTCAGTTTGCAGGGATTTGCTCTTTCCTGGAAATAGCCTAGAATTGATTTACTCTTCAGATTCTAATAGTACAATATTTGACATATCTAGGCAGTTTGTTCAGAGGTGTAACCATTGGATGTGCCAGACAGGCCCTCAGTTTGCCAATACCCAGTGAAGGATGCTTCAGGCGTGTGTTGCTGTTCCCACAATGTGTCTTTTTTCAAATATAGAAGAAGGGTTGTAGTCCATAGAAAATAGCAATAAGTCACTAGTAAAAAGAAACCAATGTAAATAAGAGTGTTTAATTGCTCAATTTGACTGTCAGAGCTTTTTCTATATTCATTTATTATGGTATAAAACTGTTACCACACTGTTGTTGCCAAAACATTGTCATCCCCACCGCTAATGTGCCTAGTTTCTGGTCCTATAATAATTTTTATTCTCTTTTTCTCAATCATCTTGCCTTTTCAAGGGAAAAGTTTTATACCCAAACTCAAATGTCACTCCCTCTTTAATTCTTTTTTTACTTACTATGACAGGGCTAGGGTTTTGAATTCTGTATATATTGTTTGGTAGGTATCAAGGTATTATAAAGATCTATAGGGTCTTTAAAATAAGGAAAGAAGACAAACTTTATACATATGATGTGATTCCCAACAATTTTAACCATAAGAAAGACGTGACAGTAACCAACCCCCCTTGCCTTATTGAAGGTAGTGTGTGTCAGCTGATTGTGTCTGTTGCTAATTCGTTGGTGTTAAAATCATTTCAACCGCATTTCAGTAATTTTGTTGATAAAAGGGTGTTAATATCTTTCCCCCTTAAGTGTATTTTGAACTTAGTAATCCTTATTGAAAAAAACCCACTAACAGACCCTTTGTGGTGATATCAGTATGTCATCACTGATCACGTGTGACATGTCATAAGAAGTGACATCTTAACTATTACTGTACAAAACCGAAGTGTGGACACAGAAATTCGTAGACAGCCAACGTAACAACTTATGCCAACCCTCAACCTTGTCGGGTGGGTTTAAGTACCAAAAAAAGGCAGAATTATGAAGACGTTTTATGTTGAAAAGCTGCATATATTTCTGTTGGGTTTTTTTACAAATTTATAATATTGGTATTCTTTTTCAAGAGAAGAACTTTTATTCGATTTGTTGTGTTCTTTTCAGATTAAGTAGATATGCTTAAATTAAATGAATAGTAACACTTACGAGTGCAATATAGACATCATCTCAATTGAGATAAAGCGTACTGTTAAATTGTACGTACGTATTGTCAAAAGTTTCGAGGTTGAGAAAACTCATTCAATTATTTTCTTCAAGATGTTGTGAAGTGGGTTTGATTTTTCTAACGTTAAACAAAATGTGGAGTGAGTAAAACGGAAATGATGTTTATGTCAGAGAGAACATTTTGTGGGCCTATTCATTTTACATTAATTAAACAATGAGAGTCAGTTGCAAGAAAAGATCTCAGCCGGTAGCCACATTCCACTAGGATGTTTCAGTAAGAACGTTTTTTCCCCCTTGGCTGAAAGACATCAACCTCCTACCACCCTTGAAGTGTTATGTAAAAATTTAGAATCGTCTCTTTTCCGGTTGTTAGCCATTGTCTTACAATGCTCTTCACGCCTTTTCCCTGTCGACGTCAATATTTTTGTTTTCAGACTTAAAGCGGATTCGTATGATTCTGTTTTGTTCACTTGTAGACAGACTACGTCTTACTTTCGCGGTTCTAGAGGACAGACTATATTATTTTCTTACTGATGTTAACGGCAGTTATTTCAGTTGTGGTTTTTCCTTCTCAATCAACAGATGTTGTGAGCAGCATCCATTGAAGGAAATTATTCTTCTTGTATGTCGCATCTTAGCAATTAACGATAAACACAATCAGCAATAACCAGTGATTAGTTCATTAAGAGGATATCAAATTAAGTTGAATTATCTTTTACAGGTATTGTTGTTAATAGAATATGCTGGTCTGAAGTAGTAGTGAGGATATGGCGCGCGGAGAAACCGGCCCAAACGCTTTGTTGATTGACCTACTTGAAAAATACGATGTTCTGAGAAATCAGTGGATAGTCAGTAGAAGCCTCAGCACCTTGTGTGACTACTTCAATGTCTATCATTTTTCATGAGTTAAAGTGGTCTTAAGTACAAGATTACATACCTTTCTTAGTGAATTCGATATGTCTAGGTGATTCAATCTTATAACAGTGGTAGACGTTGAAATGCCTATCGTTTCGTTAAAACATTTCAAGCGTAGAAATGGCCGGTCATTTACACCATCCTGCAAAGATTATATGTGTATATATATATTTATATATATTACGAAGATCGGAAAGCTCGAAAGCTAGTTTTAATGTCTTGTTTACCTTTTTTGAATTTTAGACATGCATATGTATACATGTATATAAAACTCATTAAAATACACAATGTCCTTAGCCTTTCGATATTATCTTCGACAAAATTTTCATTCTATTGGGTTTTATATATTGATTATACGCATGGGAGAATAATGCTGGCTCTATGATTATATGAAAATTTGTAGGCACTAAAAACTGCATAAAAACGTGAAAATACCTAAAGGCAGCTACAAGTATACATGTATAGGAGACAAAGGCTTTTTAACCAAGTTGCATAAACAAACATGGTTATTGAGAGTATATGTATTGCGTGATGTACTGATGTAAATATATGTGTATGTGTACACATGCAAGGATGAAAGTTGGGGACCATCACCCCCAAAAATGGCACACCCAGAAAGTTGGGGATTTAAAATTCTGGTTCAGGGGGCTGGCTGAACATTTGAAAATGGAATGGTGGGGAAAAGCTAGATAAGATGAGAAACATTTGCCTGTCAGATGAGGGGGGAGGTTAAGGTTGTAACTTGAGTCAGTAGGATGTAGCTTAGATACATTAAAATTGATTACATGTCGCTTCAATAGTATAAGTATTTTTACTGGCTTGTGAAACTTTTAATTTTTCACTTTTGAGCTGCCTTGGTGCAGTGGATTAGCTCCTTTCCTTCACTTCCATGGGGTCAGGGTTGATTCCCGGAGAGGCCATTTGTGACACCAGCAAAGGTATTCAGTCTTGAAGTGCTCAATGCTCTAGAAACAAGTTCCATTTACACGGGTAATAGTCAACCCCTTAATCTCAGATAAAAGACTTTAAATAGAATTAAACAAAACAATAAAGCTGTTGACTTTTTCTGTTGATAGCCACATGTGCACCAAGCATACCACACTTGTCAGCATACTTTGACTCCCTTAGCTATGTGCATCTTGTTTTCTGCTTAGTCTTTCAAAGAAGTAAGATATTTTCCAACCTAGATTTCTTTTTAACTTGACGTTAACTATTTGTGTCACACAAATGCAAGTTTTGTCAGTTGACTTGGATTTCCGTATTCTGTAATATTCCACTTTTGCATGCTATTAACAGTACATCAGTTGCAATCATTGTTGTCTTGAAGTCCTGTATTGAAGTTTAGTTTTATTTATTTAGGAAATTTTTGTCTCATACTCTTGATGAGATATGACCTCAATCACTGATTCTACACTGTATATTCCCCCTGTCCCCATAGAAATCTACAATATACTCTATTTTAAAACTTGCTTTACTTCCACATACCACCAAATGAACTACTAACATAGCCTTCTCTCTCTGCCTTTACTGCCCTTTGATCACATACTCAGAAACTTCACCATTATTGTTATTGGCCATGTAATGACAACTTTATGTGTATTAAACAATCTATCACATTTTCTAGATGTCTTGCACAGTCACATTGCAATTTTTGTATTGCTAAATGCCCACAGAGCCCACTAACAATTTTACTTTCATTAGCATATGAAGAACCAATTAACTGTTTTAGGGCTCTTGTGTGAACCCAGTGTGATCATTGACAGAGCCATGCTGAACAGCAAAACTTACAGTCACAGTGTTTTGTGATATTGTACTGCCTTGGCCAACTGCGTCTTCTCACAGTTTCCTCTTTGAAATTCCCACACATGGTTTGTTGAGCCCACAGTTATAATCTGGGCACTGGCTGGAAGTGCCATATCTATATAGTTTGTCTATTGACCTAACTGTAACATTCTCAAAGAACTCACTGTCACCTTTCACCCAAAAATGCTTAAAGAAATCCCTCCAGCTCCCTGATCAAACTATTTACTACAACTCTTGTAATTGTTAATCCTCTGTCTAAACTTTGTGTTGGTGCTACCTACATATTGCTTGTTACAAATCCTACACTCAAGGAGGTACACTATGCACAAGAATTGCAATGTAGTCAATGATTTATTATTTATTTTGTACCAGAACCATCAGAATTATACAAGAATGCTGCTATGTACAGTTGCTTCTGAAGAGATTTCCCTACACTTTTCAGAACTAGCTAATGTTATACAGGCAGCCAATAATTTCTCTAACCTTGTTAAGTGATGGGTGATAGGTAATAAACATTGGCATCCTACTATTGTTTCTACTCTTACTAATGAATAATTTGCTAGTACAGCTATTACTATAGCCATCACTGATATGTGAAGTAATTTTGGAAAATATAATATCAAAATGTAAAGAAAATTATGTAAGGAAGTTATTTATACTGTATATATGTAATATTAATACAGGAAGACACAACATACATAATGTATGCAGAAAATAGGGCCTATGCCTCTCAAGTATATTTGGTTCTATACTTGATTGCCTGTGTGTCTGCCTGATAACTAATAATGAAACAAAAAATTTAGGTTACTGGTGACATGCAAGAGAATGTACAGAAACAGCAGTATGTCATCATTCTTCATGCTTCAACTTAGCAACTAAGCTTCCCAGAATTAGCTTAGGGCTAAGCAACTGCAGTTTGACAAGTGTTTGAGGAAATTTACAAACTGGTATTGTTTTCAGTGCAAAATCTCATTTGTATTACAGACTTGAAAATTGTTTTGTAGTTGGAAAGAGTGTTAAAAAATATGTTTAAGAACTCATTCAGTATTAATCTAATTCTTTGAGTTAGTTAGACCGCGACAGCCTAACAGATCAGTTGTTGTTGGATTGACAACAATGAGTCTTTTGTTCATTTTGATGTTAACAAAATTCTATATCTTATTATTCTGGGATGTTGTGTAAATCAGGTTGCAAAGAATCTGTTCTATGCATCCCAAGGAGAATGGAGGTGGGAAAAACAAGTCAACCATTCATTAAGGTAGAACAACAGATTCATTGATTTAAGTGCCTACTAGCTGTAATACAATTATGATAGTGTTTCAAAGAAATACAAGTTACAGAATAGATTTAGTTTGTTCATAGAGCATATGAACAACAAGTTTAATAGTACAACAAAGAAAATAGAGACACAGGGAAAGGGAGCTTGTAACAATTGAATCAGTGGAACTGTGAATGTTGCATAGAAAAAGCCAATTCTCAGGGATTTCAGTATTGAATAGGATGATCGGGTAGTATTGAATTAGTCTCCCCAGGAATAAAAATGGAAAGCCCATAAAGCCACATTATCATTTCTTAAGGGACATATTGATTATGAATAAAGTTTGAATGCCAAATGTAATATAGTAGCTAGCTTTATGTCACCAAGTAGACTGTTGCATTCAAGTAAAACATTAGCCAGAAATATAATTCTTAGTTAAGCTATTCCATTTATTTTTTATAGCCTTGAATTCCAAGGTTAAGCTGGCAGTTGAACTAATTATCTAACAATACTTTAAGGAACTACTTAATTGCACTTATGAGAACTGACATGTTTGTACTTTCACAGTATGAGTTTGAAGACTCTGTGGTTTTTACCAGGAACGTTCGTGCAGGAACAGAGCAGCGTTTATGTAAAGGATAAAAAGCTGTCAAAAGTTCTGAAGCCAGTTCCAAAAAGTGCTTTTCCATCTTAGACATGTAAAGTGATCTATATGGGTCACAAATTGGGTTGTCGTATCAGTTAGTAGCATCACAATATTGTACAAATCATAGATGCTGAAATAGTTTTGTCTCATCTGGTCTTTACTCACTACCTTTTATATTAAAATTAACTTCACATGGTACTACATAGCTAATTAGTGCTAGACTTCAAAGGCAGGGAAGCAAAGAATATTTCTTACTACTGAAGTGGTTGTCTAAATGGAGTTTCTGGTTTGAATCTTGTGTAGCTGTAAAGCTAGATATATAGAACAAATTCTTTTAGTTATGTCATTTGAGTCAATAGAGATCTGCATACCCTTACACAAGGCCTAAAAATGGATGACTGACATTACCTCAACAGACACAATCTTATAATGTACACAGTTTTCTTAGGGACGCATCTCTTGAATAATAGTTTAACAAAGAACTGAATTTTTCTTATAAGATCTCGTATATAGCAGTTGACACTGGAATTTGGAATGGAGTAAGTGATATCAGATGCAAATGAAAAATGGTACATTTAAACAAAAAGCCCCACAATATCCATGCTAATGGGACAGATTATTTTCAGGAGTTGTTTGTTTTGTTCTGCTTCGCATTTCCCATAAACCATAATTCAGTGATCCATTTTATACAATACATCAATATACTGTATATACATACACCTAATTAGCATTAGATTG
>JAAAKL020007230.1:0-17112 GCA_010016065.2 Carybdea cf. marsupialis auct. non (Linnaeus, 1758) | reverse complement strand
TGCAGCAGCAACCACATGTTGTAACAAGCGTCTATGTACTCTCAGGTCAGACAATGGTGGAGAGTACACCTCGAAAGAATTTAAAGATTACTGTAAATCAATGGGCATCAACCAAGAATTTACAGTACCCCACACACCTGAGCAAAACGGTGTTGCAGAGCGTATGAATACGACTTTAATCGAGTCAGCACGCTCTATGATGGCACAAGCGAAATTACCAAAACGTTTTTGGGCAGAAGCGGTGCAGACAGCTGCATATATTCGCAACAGAAGTATGACGGTTGCAGTAGATGGTATGACACCATTAGAAGCATGGTGTGGCATTAAGCCTAATATTGCACATTACAGGGTATTTGGCTGCATTGCTTATGCACACATACCAAAACAAAGCAGAAAAAAATTGGACGACAAAGCAAAGAAATGCAGATTTGTTGGCTATTCAAAGCAATCAAAGGGTTACCGTCTGTATGATCCCGAAAACCAAAGTGTTTTTATAAGCAGGGATGTTGTATTTAATGAAGAGTGTTTCGACTTTAATCAAGAAGGTAACTTCGAACCAGTGACAAAAGATTGCCTAGATGAAAGCCAAATTGAACAAGATAGCCAAAATACTGCTGAAGTAAGGCGATCTACTCGTGAAAGAAAAGAGCCAATCAGATTTTGGCCTGATGATCCAAGTACTCATGTAGCATTAGTATGTGCGGTAGAAGAACCCAGATCTTTGGAAGAAGCGAAACAAACGTCTGAGTCAAAAGAATGGATGCAAGCTGCAGATGATGAGTGTAAGTCTCTAATAGATAATGAGACATGGGAATTGGCACCTTTACCAGAGGGGCGCCAGGCAATTGGGTGCAAATGGGTTTTTAGGACGAAGCTAAATTCGGATGGTAGTGTTGATCGTCATGAAGCCCGTTTAGTAGCTAAGGGCTACGCACAAGAAGAAGGCTTAGATTATAACGAGACTTTTGCCCCAGTAGCTCGCATGACAACAATTAGAGCCTTATTAGCTACAGCTATTCAGAAAGGAATACTCATACATCAGATGGATGTAGTGACAGCTTTCCTTCACGGTGAATTGAGAGAGGAAATTTATATGAAACAACCGGAAGGGTGTGTTCGACAAGGTTACGAAAATCTTGTATGTAAGTTACGAAAGTCAATTTATGGTTTAAAACAATCACCAAGATGTTGGAACCAAAAGCTTGATGAACATCTTAAAGGTTTGGAATATAAGCAGTCAGATGCTGATCCATGCTTATATACTAGAAATCGTGGCAGTTTTGTTGCACTGTTGGTTTATGTCGATGATCTAATTCTTGTTGCTGAGAATAAAGCAGAAATTATTGAGATGAAGCAGGAGCTCATGAATCAGTTCAACATGAAGGACATGGGCAAGATTTCTTATTTACTAGGCATAAAGATCGACCATGACTTTGAAAACTCGAGCCTGACAATGGATCAATCTCAGTTTGTAAAGAGTATTTTGATTAAGTTTCGAATGGAGGATTGCAAGCCTATAAGTACTCCCATGGATGTTAATTCCAATTTTAACTAAGCATGCGAAGGAGACAAACGTGCAGATAAGTCGTTATATCAGTCAGCAATTGGTATGTTGTTGTATGCTGCACTAGGTACCTGACCAGATATTATGGTCGCAGTGGGGGTATTATCTAAATTTTCTTCAGATCCGACAGAAGAACATTGGAACGCTTTGAAACGAGTGTTCAGATATTTAAAAGGGTCCGTAAATCTTGGACTGTCATACAGTAAGTCAGAAAAGCCAGAGTTAATTGGTTACTGTGATGCTGATTGGGGTCAAGATCGTGAGACCAGACGTTCTACTACTGGCTATGTGTTTATGTTTGCAGGAGGCGTAATTAGTTGGGGATGTAAAAAGCAGGCCACAGTAGCTTTATCTACAGCAGAGGCAGAGTATATGGCACTATCTGCTGCCTGCCAAGAAATTGTGTGGTTACGTGTATTGTTAAGTAATCTGAATTTTCCACAAGAGTGTGCAACAACTATCTTTGAGGATAATACAGCTTGTTTAGCAATTTCACACAATCCAGTCAGACATTCAAGGACAAAACATATTGATCTTAGACACCACTTTGTTCGAGAGAAAGTTCAAGATGGAACTGTGTCTTTTAGATACTGCCCCAGTTCTGAAATGATTGCAGACATTTTCACTAAGTCCCTTGCTAAGTCTAGTTTTGTTAATATGCGTGCGTTACTTAATATAGTCACTGTCAGTACAGTTCAAGTGGGGGTGTTGTAAAGTGAACTGTCTTGTTTGTTTTATGTCATCGTGATTGTGCTATTTTTGGTTTATCACAAGACAATTGATTGTTTAGACAAAAGATGAACTGTTAACACCTTTTGTAAAACTACGATGATTCTTCATGAGAAACAGACCAGTTTTAACAGTAATCAAAGCATGATTGTTATACTTCTCTAGTTTTTACCTTTAGTGAATCCACCCCTAAGATTCACAAATGAAGCAGTTACATAGAGATCTATGTGTGCTTATATAATTTGACTTTTATTACATTTCATTTATTATTTATTGTAGCATCTGTGATACAGATAAATATTACAGTTCCGTTAAATTTAGAGATCAATGTAAACAAATTTGCAGCATTGTTCTAGTAAAATAATCATAATGTGAGTCAAGAAATCATTTATCTATTTTCATACACACCAAAACTTGGTTAAGGGCACTGCCAGGGCTCTCGATGTTCGGCAGGTGAAGTAATAATGGCTACTGTGTTTATTGCATGGGTTCATGGGTCATGAACTTTTTAGTCATATGTCCTAGCTTAAACCAACAATACTTTCCTTTTTTAAAAGCTCCAGTAGGGCAAGAAACCATACTTCATTTGAAAGAAAAGAGAACTCACAGGGATTTTTTCAAATTCAAAAGTAAAAAGCAACATTCGATGGTACGTTAAAGACCTATGAAAGTAACACACTACCAATTAATCTATACCAGGTTTTTATTCAAAGTTAATAAAGAGTGACTTTTAAATTTAACATCATAACAATTATTAAAAATTTCCAAAGTTTACAAATGTCTCTTCTTGATATGAAACACAAGCATAAAAAAGAACTGTCATTTGGTAATGTATTGGAATCAATTTGCTTTCCATACAAAAATAGTCTTATACTTGATTCCTTTCTGCATGCATAATATAAACTTATATAGTATATTTCAAAATTGTTTTATTATGAAAACTCATTTATATGTAATACTCAATATTAAGAAGTATCCACAGTTTACATTTACATCTACGAGTACATAAACCATACCTTTGGTACCTGAATGGCCCAAATAAAACTCTTGAATCTTCGTTACCTATAAAGGGAGGTATTTAAAATGATGACATTTGTGGACCCTTGTTGTTAAATTTTTGACAAGGCAAATCTATTCCAAATTAAATCGTTTTAAGTTTATTGGTAAAAATAGAACTGATCATAAACCTTACAATTACATAACATTGTGGCACAGACATATGAAGATATGACATCATGTTATTCATCAATTCATTCACACAGGAATGCTATTAGTTCAAATAGAAACATCTTTATTTTGAATGCAATAAAATGGAGAAAGCTAATAAAGATGAAGAGCACTCAAACAATACATTCTACCATGTTAGAGGGTAACTGACTGCTGAACTTGCACTAAGACCTGATCTCCAATGGGCATTGATACACCTGTTTTCTGGGTGAGTAATCCCATTTTTGGGAGTGTCTAATTCAAAACCTGGGCACAACTTTGGGTGCACTTTGACTTTTAAAAATAGAAAATATACATAGCATTTATAATAAAGCTCAGTGATATGCAGATTTCAAACTTCTGAAGTCATACTCCTTTTAATCAAAGCTGATAAGATTTGCATATTTTGCTTCAAATGATAGAATTAGCAAAGGTTTATATATGAAGTACGAAGAAAAAACAAGGGTTTTCAATTCACCAAAACAGTAGGCCTACTTATGCAAGGAACAATTTAGCTCATTTCCATCATAACTGATGCATGTATACAGAATACTGACTCCAAGGTGGTGGCTTGGGATTTATACTCAGCAGCAAGCTGTTTTGGAGTCTTGAAATCCTTGTCATAAAGTATGTTTTCAAATCGCAATGTGGTTTGGCATGGCCATGAAGCAGAGGATCTGGAACAGCAATATTATCCTAATAAAGTCTAATCTTTTCCCCATTTACTTCAACAACATTGATTTGGGTTGTTATAAATATCTTATCCTTACCTAAACAATGGTCAGACATTTGTCAAAATAATAACCAAAACTATAAAATATTTCCCCTGCTTAAAGAAAATAAGACAAGTACCACTTTTGATGTGAATTTATGTCAGATTTCCTTGATAAGTAACCTGTCATTGTTTTGTAATGCAAACCTCAATTTGCAACAGCTCTGCTCTTTTTAAACTTCACAAAGCAAAAACTACACAAATTATGCATAAAGAACAGAAATCAACAAACTTACCCCTTCTGAGTCCTTTTCTTCATGAAACTGCCTTACATAAGAACCATGACAGACTTCATAATTCCAATACGGTTCTAACTAGAGGTGACAGGAAAAGATGAGGCTTGGGTTGGAAAAACTGTGTGACAAAAGCATGTTGTATGACAAAACATACCTTAGCCTTACTTTATGTTTTTGCCTAAAGTAAAATATAGTCAGTTGTTCCTTCCCCATTGATGAAGTGCTTGCTTATCAAAGAACTTGACATTCTTCCCTATAATACACAATCTTTTAAATAAGATCAAGAAAATACCCAATTCTAATTATATATCCCTTATTTTAACCTCTAGTCATGTAAGCCACAGTGAGCATAAGATTTCATCCCAGGACATCAAAGTAAACGTATGATATTTAAGAAATGGGCGAAGTGACTAATATTCTACATAGGCAAGTCTAGAGTACCAGTATTATGAATCCCATAACAACTGACACGGTAATCGATGCTATAGAGATAGCAAATAAGCACTTCCAAATCTTCAATTGTGAATACCTAAACAATTTATAAACAATAATCCAATCTTTCATCCATGTTTGTATGACCTGGGCACTACAGAATATGACTGCCAACAAGATAATAAATGCACACTACCTAACATTAAGAAATTACAAAGTTTGACATTAATTGGGTGGATCTGTAGTATAGTATTTCACATGTATACATACACGATATGAACATTTGACATTTCCCTGTAGAACATCATGTAGCAAATCTTCAGGTGGTATACCAGTTAAAACTTCACCTCCGTCCTGTCCAAAGAAGAAATGCAAACAACCAGTCATAGGTCGCAACAGTAAAAATTGAAAAAGATGAACAAAATTTATACATGCAAAAAGATGTGTCTGTATACCAACCCAATAATGTAGCACATCACTTTACATCTATAAAGTAAAACTATACGTATTATTGAATTAATGGCAAAAAAACAGTAACTGCTTCAAGCCTTATACAAGGCTTATGTATACATTTTCACCCATGTTCATCTCTAATGTAATAAACAAATAAATTGCTCTAGACATGTTTACACAATTACCAATATAATGCATATTGATTGAACAAATTTTTTTAAAAAGAAACATAAAGCTGATATATACCTTCAAAGTGAAATTCTTCTCAAACACCCACAGTCAGATTAGTGATATATTCAGGTTATAAGGTTACATTGCTTAGTTGAAAGAGCACCATAAAAGAGAAACAAATGATGAAAAGCATCACTTTAAAGTACTCCTTGTCTCATTTGGGGAGTCACACAAGCTATCCTTCACTTTGTCTGCTCCAGTTCCTCTCTTACATTCAACTGTTCCATATCCCTTTGTATATGAATCTCTTTACTGTCTCAGTTCTCTTCTTAAAATCTCATCCCATCTGTCTCCCTTTTTAAAAGCCCAAACCATTGTTACCTTCTCTGTCTTGTTCTTGCTATTATATCTCTCATACCAAATATCTTAGCCAAAGTAGCACAAGGTACCTTAAGTGTTTTGCCACTTCAATCCAGCCACATACCTCATCATCTGGCTCAGAATATCATCAGTAGGCTCCTTCTGTTGCTGCCCTAGATTCAGTACCACAGAACAGCATAGGCCTGAGATTTGCATCACATACACTGGTCTGTTCCGTGGAAATATTCTATTCACCAGCAGACTTGCCATATCTCTACATCTTTTTTACCATACTGTTACTCTTGCTCAAATGTAACTCTATCACCTCCCACTTCACAATCCACAATATTCCAATGGTAACAAAACTCATTAACATCTTCCTACCTCCCTCTGACATTAGTCCTTCCTTCTCTACAATAGGTTATATAGTATACATAGCTAGTAGTAATAAAAGACTTTGGTATCTCAATGTCACAGGGACGTTCAAGTATTGTCTTCTAAATCAATCGGTTTAAAGGCAATTACATGAATGTTATATGAAATTTTTAACACATATTCATAGAGCGGCTAAAGGTGACCATAAATCCTTTTTAGGCAGTTCAAAAAAAGGAATCAATGTCACAATTTTCTTGCATGACCTGAGAATTTATGCTAACTTAGTGGTGAGTCAAGACAAAAATGTTAAGATAACAAGGTAAAATATATACGGTAGGAATGTAAAGGGATCTGACCAGACTTAAAAAGTTAAGGAGAGTTCACAATAACCAGATACCCAATCCTTCGTATTTCCTTCAAAATAAATGCCAATGGACATAAATGAGTGAATCATCAAAATGTATAAGTAATACATGCCTCACTGGATTCTTTCATTTCTGGGATAATACACTTATAGTGCTCCTGGTCTTCAGTTTTAAGGGAAATTGATTCCTGCCCTTTGATCAGTTTTTCCTAAAACAATCAATTTATCAAAACAACATTTATCTAACTATATATATAGGGAGTACCAAGAACAACTGATAGATTCATAACTAAGAAGAGTAATAAATGTGGATAGGGTAGACATACTACAGTGACACAGGGAAAGGGAAATAGATAATAATAGGATATGTTTTGTTATTACCTTTAAACTCTGATTATCTTAAAAATTGATGAGGAACATAAAAAACAGCAAGGTCCCATTGGTTTCCTTTCAGAGATCAAAAACTCTGCAAGATATCCTAGTTAGAGCAAAACTACCTGAAATTTACCAGGTTAGAGGATTTTGCAGTATCTGCGTTAGATCAAACTGCCAAGTTTGTAAAAGTTTCTGGAAAGTAGTGAAACGTTTTCCAATAAAACTAACTCAAGGACTGACAACTTATGCAAGGGAAACCTAACTGTTTTCCTCAAATAGTAGTTTACCTTCTTAACTGCAAGATACAGTGTGTAGGGAATACTATCATGGCCTGCAGAACATGCTTTGATAATAACAGTCAATTTAGAATTTTTTTTTTGCAAAGTAAATAGACAAGAAATGGGGAAAGAGAAAAGTCTATCAGTCAGACTGGCTCATTCCAGCCTTCTGCCAGAGAGACCATCATGGAATGGAAGATTGGTTGTTTCAATTAATATATCCCTCAGATTCAGAATCCAAGTTATGGGAAGAGGATTCATTCTGGCAATATATATTACAGACATTTCTTCTCCAGGAGTTAAACGAAAGAAAGATAACACTAACTGTTAAAGCAAATCCGACAATATTATATAAATATAGCTTCCAATCATTGAAAATAAGCTTCTCATGACAGCTGCTGTTACAAGAAATAAGGGGGGGGTGCTTGACTGCTCCTGTCATGCAGGGTAACCCTTGCAGAATCAGTCTCCCTTCTATTTAGGGTAGCACCTTAATGGTGCTATCATCCACCCCGGAGAAAAAGGATCCTCATGACAGCACCTCTTGAGATAATGCCAGTGGTCCAACGCTCCTTAGTTCCTCAATGGAATCCTCAAGATGAAGCTAGTGGTATAAATATTATTTACATTTTAACTGCTTCAAAAACAAACTTAGGTATTCAAATCCTGAACAATACCCTATTCATCCAGTCATTCGTGGGAAGCATCTTTTCAATCCAGGAATCTCTCATCTGTAGACTTTGCACCACTTCCTGGAGTTCAAACGGTATGTTTTACGTTGCCAACTTAGGAATTTCAGTTGCACCACTAGAGATTCTGCCGTTTTAGCAAATAACCAGTATCAATTGATTTTATTCACTATATTCTTATTATTGTTTTAGTTTTTATCTTTTATCTTTTATCTAGTTTTTATCATCTTTTATCTTTGCTTGAGGTATTATTGTAAATAGATGCATGCTCCCTTTTTATTCTTTTAGAAATTTTATTATTTCAGCCATCTTTTGCCTAAATATGCCCCAGATTGATTATGTCATGTAGACCTGACAAAGGGCAGAAACCCTGAAAGCTTGTTTTAACATCTTGTTTCCCTTCTGGTTTTGTATATAGAACCTGATGCATGGGTGCAGATCTCTGTAAGGATGATAGATGTGGGGGCGGGGAGCAAAAGGATTAAACATGGACAATTTAACATTTCTGGGCTTAAAAGAATGGGGATGAAGCAGCTGTTGTCCCCTATCCTGAAAATTTAGGGGGAGAAGTCCCATGATAAATTCCCATACCAGGGTTCTTGTTACTGAATTCACAAATCAGTTTAGATCAGTGAGATCAGTTAAAGGCCTTTGCAAAAGTGCTTGTGGAAAATATTTTACTACTAGCACATATGATCAACTAATAAACAAAGCCACTAATATGTATTCAAAAGCTTCTGTGATGAAAATTGAATAAGCTACGGGACATTCCTCTCAGAATTGTGTTGCACTGCCAGCAGTTATATAAATATCCTTCAATTCTATTTATTTATTATGAGAATTTTGCCTACAATATATTTTTACTCCTTTGCAATGGTTTGGTATAATAAGTAACTGACAACACAACCTTAACATATCAATACTGAAGTGCTACTGAAATTTTATAGCCCTCTTGGTGATTTCTTTCTATTTTTGTGGATATTTTCTAGTACTGTCAGGTTTGTCTTTTCTACATTTTTCACTGAAGTGTTTAATGATATGCATAGTAGCAGTTATATGGACTTAGCATGCAATTTCATCATGCATTTTTTAAAGTGTTCAATTATCATTTTCAAAAGGGTACATGTTATGTAAGACCTATTTATGCACTCAGGTAGGGTCCAATGTACTTGGAAGGATATTCTAATGAAGCTAACTTCGAAACGTAAAGGTGTGTTTACTGAGATGTATATTGATATTAATATTTATGCAGACAATTGATTGCTAGTCTTTTGAGTTTAATCACGTAAGCATATATATATATATATATATATATATATATATACGTATATGCAACAATAAAAATGTATATATATATAGATAGCTATAGAAATTGACAGATATATAGATCTATATGTAAATACTTGTAAAACGTGCAACCTGATCTATAGGAGCAAACATGATCTTATCTCCCATGAAACGGTGAAATTAAATTTTGAAACGTTTGTTTCACCTTGGCCATTAAACATAGTTCTGCACTTCAATGTGATACTTCCAAAAACAAATACAGTGAGTGAAATACAAAGATACTAGTATTTTCAAACTTATTTTGATACATTAGAATTGTTCATAAAACTTAACTTGTTTTACCCTTGTTGAACTGCAGACCTGACATAACTTCATGTTATATTGATGTAAGGCTCCAGCTTATTCCACTTTAATTGCAACTCAACACGTTATAAAAAGTCAAAGATTAAATAAATCAAATAAATTCAAATATTTAAATGGAGTATATGTCATGTTCCTTTATCCTGTGATTATCCGACATCTAGTTCCCGGTCTGTGTAGGATGAAGGCTTGCCTAACGATAAAGATCTTCAGCACGTTTATATGCAAGTAGCTGGAGTTCCTTATTTTACCCAGCATATAATACCAAACCCTCATATAATTTTGTTAAACATACCAGTATAAAACAATAGAATCTATTGCGACCCCTATATTTCCATGAATACAAAGAGATCACATTCATTACCTGATTATCTGAAATCGGCCCCATCCAGACTATGTCAAATTGGGCCTTATCTTGCAGTTCAGGAACATACTTTGATGCGTAAATGAAGGTAAGCATAAAAGTATGTAAAACGAGGCAAAAAGTACTCATATCTTGCAATAATCTTATCTGAACGGTAGGAAAGTTCCTTAGAGCCATCACCTTGATCACGGAACAATATAAAATAAATATAAATTTGGTATTTGTAGTAAGAAGAGTGACACGTCAGCTTTCAAACAAACATTTGAACTCCTTGCGGCTGCTGTGCCAAAACTGTTCAAGCATTAATAAAACCAGCATCCTCAGTTCTTAAAAAGATAACAGTGTATTAATTGAGCAATTCTGTATTTATTTGTCACATTAAGATAATAATTTGTCCCGAATTAGACTGGTGTTAGATAAGCAGATCCATTCATGCGAGCCAGAAAAGTTGTAAACAGTCGAAAGCGAGGCCGGGCTGTTTGAAGACATAGGGAGCTGCTGTGGCACCTGGAGCATATTTCAGTGGAACAGGGCATCCGTGTCGGTTTTCTGATAACAGCAGTAGAGCAAACAGTTTTAGTCGACATAAAGAAACCACAAACGTAAAAAAGTATAGACAGAGCTTCCTATAACGTGACGCTCTAATATTGTGCAACCTATTCTAACTGCTGTTCATTGAGTCAGCAACGCACAGTTTTATATGCGAAGCCGCAGAAAATCGTGGATTATTTAAGACCTCAATATGATACAAACGCTGACCATGGTTTCTATAAATGTATAAAGGGCACTTCTCGATCCTCTTGCCACACAAGTTATAAAGCTAATACTGAATTGACTAATTCAGACACTTTTACAATTTAGAGTACATAGTTGATAGATATATAAAAGACAAAAAACAATGAATGGCTTTCGCTGATTAGCTTTTGAAACTAACATTTCTTTTTCAGGTCACTTTATAGCCGGATAGGCGGATACATCTTATATACAAGAATAGGAGAAACAAGACATCTACAACAATTAACAAAATGTTTTACGTTTACGTTAACGTTAAACCCAACGATAAATACAGACTAGTTCTAATTCTAGAGAGGCTTGGATTTAGGGTACTTAGGGTAGTATCTATTGTAAGGCTATCTCTTTTCCCTCGCTAGATTTCCTTCAGAGTACTATTACTTTTTGTAATTTGTTTGTGTTTTGTGTGTTTAATTACGTTTTGTATTAGCTATAAGTCTCATTTGTCATTACTACGTTTGCTCTTTTCTTTGTCTGCTCTACAGTACACCAATTTCACTTTCCTACAGCTTCCAACCATAATACTTTGTATTCGACAAGGTCACTCGGTTACTTTGTTTCATGAACCCGTTGTGCAACTGCCATCTTTTTTCGTTTCGTGCCTAAGTACTTATATATGAAAATGGCACTGATAAAGCTCATAGCGGAGCGAATAAAATTAGGTTGCTGCTAGTGGTGAGAATTCGCGATCGACTTCCCGGATCGTCAACTTAATTATTGCACTATTTAGTGCAGTTGTTAAGTTGTCGTTTTCGGTGTGGGAGATCCTGAGTTTCATACCCGCCGGCATCGAGTGCATTTCATGTTTCTTGAGTTCTATACTATTCTTTTCATGATTGCTAGTGTGTCTGCATGAGTACTTATATATGAAAATGGCACTGATGAAACTGACAACGAAACGAAATAATTAGGTTGTTGGTGCAGTGGCAAAGTTGCCGTTTTTGGTGTAGGATACCCTGGGTTCGATCCCCGCAGGCGTCGTATGCATTAAATGTTTATTGAGTTCCATATTTATATACCATTTTTTACTTATCAATATATATACATACAATTCATCACCAAGAGTATTGCTCAATACACATTTCAAGTAAATGAAAGATGACATTTGATGAACAAGCTTTCTAGCTATTCTTCATATCTACGTGACAAATATTCGTTGGAAATCTCCTTGATAACAATTTTAAAACAGTGCCAGCGAATGATGGAAGCAACAGCTTACGGCTTATTTGCATTACCATGAAATTTGGTAATCCACTACTTCTCTGCTTTTGCAGATTTCCTCCTCCCTTCATCGATCACGTCTCCTCAGTAATACCCAACACGCTGCATACATTGCTTCTTACAGTTCATTGATTCGCTTCCAGCACTTCCTAGTTGTGAAGCAGAATATATGCGAAAACAAGCAATGAAGCATCATTTCAGTATTATGCTCTGGTGAGAAATTGTAGTCCTGCAATATCATCATCATCATCTTCATACACAGTTCAACGTCCGTTTTCTATGCTTGCATTGCTGGACGGTGTCTTGAGATTGACGTTACAGATATTTCTGTTAGATCCTTTCCAATCAATTTGTACGTCATTAAACTTAGCCCGTCAGCCAACCTTTCGTCGACAGCTGGTGTCCTGAATCAATTTCAGTTGAAGCATTGTGTTTTCTCAATTTTCTTATTGTTGCTGAGCTGAGCCTTACAACAGGGACATTTCAAAGCTACGAGGACAAGGTTATGCCTCCATATGTATTGCTCTGTCGCAAGGCTACAGGTGAATAAATCATGCCTTAATGTTCCCTTTTACTACATCCACACTGGCCGTTCTATATGTTACTTCTATCATACGAGGTTAGCTGGTGTTGGTATTGAGTCACAGGTGGTCTTAATACGAAATGCTGTTCTGCTTCGTCCCTACCCTAAGTTTCCTTGCAGCCAATCTCTACGACATTCTCCCCCTAGCAAAGGCACTACCCATGGAGGACGCATTGCTTTAGCGTATTATTATTATTCCCCGGACAACTGCAAACTCTTCTTACATCACTGGTTCGTTGGGACACTCCAAGCCGAGAGGCTATTGGCAGCTGAAATGAAGCATTACTTCGAACCTCGAATTGCAAGATTTTTGGTAGCTCCAAGCACTTCCTATTTGAAGTGTGAACGGCACCTCTACTCGAGTACGTGGTATCCCATACATCCAACCTACATTAATGTAGGTAACGTGAGCATAATAGTACCATGAACATTCGCATCAGACCTTTGGATTTATTGCGGGCAGATTACTGTCGACTATGTATCAACCTGTTTTAGAATTACCTTGCCTCTCTGCCTACCACTCAGTTCTCCAAAGTGCCATTCCCTAAAGTTTGTAACTGGTTGTTCCTTTTGCTGTTAAAATCCTACATTTTTTCTTATTTCTACTCCACCTATTAGTATGTTACATTTCTGGGCTGTTTAGCATTGGATTTCATTGCAGACCAAGACATTGACAGTTCAAGAATTCAGCGGGCTTGCACTTCCTTCATCCCAAGCTGATATTGAGTTTACGGAGATTTCATCCATGAATGTTTTGAGTAGTACTTTTTTGTAACAGCAATTTTACAGTTCGTCTATTTTGGGACCATCTTCTCTACGCATATGAACAGAATAACTGATATATTGCATCCTGCCACAGTTAACACTTCGGGCAGCTGGCTGCCGTTGGTCCAGCGTCCAAAATTTGATTGTATTTGATACCTAAAAGAAACCCATTGCCTTACGAATGGGCAGTACCTGTGTGGTAAACTTTTCGCCCTTGAGTCCCCTATACTTTTCTTGTGGTTACGCCACTGATGTCCACGTATATATAGATATGTATAACTTTCGCGTGCTTGTATGTGCAGAGTTTAAATATACAATAGATGCAGTATGGATGATCTTGGACATTTTCACGTTCTATTAGGGGCAATAGTTGTTCTATTGTAATAGGAAGGAAAACTTACAATGAACTTCGTCGAAAGCTTACTTGGAGACACTGGTCTTGAAGAAAAAACACAATTAACAACAACAATAGCGAGAGTAAATCTGTGGAGAAAACAGACCAGTTTTTGACCACGCCCACTGCCAGGTTGTTACTCTCGGAAGAGGCCATGATTTATCTATTCAACTTAACAACAATACATACACTCATTACTAAAACAGCCATGGTGTTGTTCCCTTCAAAATGCAACTTAATATACATATGCCCTCGACCCTCTTACATTCTAGGTTTTTTCTGGTGTTAGGTTGAAAGGAAAAAAGGCGCTCATGTGGCTTTCATATATGCTATGTCTACTGGACTAGTTTAATCCGTCTCTATTCACTCGGCTTGGTATCGATTCGAGCCTGAAGACAGACACGTAACTGAGCACATGCAAAGGGGATACTCCCCAGTCAACACGTGACATCTACGGGCTATATGAAAATGATTTGGAGTGAGTAGCCAATTCCTCTCTTTGAAACTTCTTCTTCTCTTTAACAATAACCAGTGTCTGTAATAATTTAGTTCCATTGACGTAATAACCTCCTCAACTCCATTAAATAGAATGGTAGATAAAACCGTTGAAACAGCCATGCCCTTGTTAACGATAGAACTACAATGAAATATTTGCAATTTGAAGTCCAATAACGGCTGACTTAGTGAATCACAAAAATTGTAACAATCAGTTACAATATTGTAATGGAATTGACACATAGCTAAACCATTAATCAATAGTAAACTTTTTTACTAACCAATCACCCTCCGCTCTCTGTCTTATCTGTAATTTGATTGGCTGTAAATAGCTCAGTATAAATGTTCACTGCGTTGAAAATTATGTGTGTATGTGTGGCAGACCTCTGAGATGTATGAGTGCTGTTACAGGTCTCAGATAAATATATCGAGGCAAAAGTGAACCTTCTACTTATGGTTGTGGATAATCTGCAAGCGCTGCCAGCGAGTTCAATATTAGTATCCCGGTTGCATCCTATATTGTGATAACGGAGAATTGTAATAGCATTCACTAAACATTCCCCTCTGTACTTACTGCCTGTGTTGCTTACAAATATGTAAGAACGGTGATCTCTTCATTTTTGGTCTTAGGATCTTTTTGTCTCACACTTTAACACTCTTATCGACAGAAACAATTCTTGATCTGCTATGATCAGTAATGCTAAATTATATCATCGCTATATTAGGTGTGTGTGCGTGGGGGGGGGGGGTTGTCTTGTAAAATGTAGCAATGGTACGACCATATGTGGAGAGGAAAAGGAATGCCCCCGCCCCCGAGTTTGATGACAAATCCCCCAAATGTACCTCATAATTTTTCTGCTCGTGTGATATAGGAATGTGGCATGTGAAGGTACAGTTGTGAGAATCTGTTCTGTTTTCGATTTTTGATTCTAGGTTGAGTATTCATTATCTACAGCAATTCTACTGTAAACCTTTCATTGCAGCCGTGGAAACTCTTCAGCAAAAAAGAAAAATAGAAACACAAAGAAGACTGCTACGCTGGTCTACGCTAAAATAATCGTGATATTATCATGCAGTGTCTGAAGACCAGTTTGCAGACAATACTGCTGCCAATAAGACTGTAAAAGACTGCTGATGCTATAATATCATTGCCATTTTTTAACAGTCTAATGCTCATCAATGTTTATCAAACAGCAAATGATTTCTAGTAATATCGAAAATAGATTGGCAAATTCCATTGTACTCTTCCATTTTCAAGTTCACCTTAAAGTTCATTGTGGTGATGTCATGCAATGCAAAGTGGAACAGGACTCTCTATTTCTTTTTTCCTATGAATTTAACATAGTCAGTGCTGCCTAATATTTGCCAGATGTCATGTTGTTTCAGAAAGGTCAAATAGGTGGCGTGGTTCCAGCTGACAACATATCCTGCTCCATGTGAACACTGAATATAAAGCTATAAAATTACTAAATCAACTCCCTATAATACATTATAATTATTGAGAGTTGTTTGCTTATGGGCCCCTAACTTGAGATCATCACCCAACCCCTTTAATACGAGCCTAATACGGATGAGTAACGAAACTGTTACATCGTTTAGAAGACATTGTTTCAACTTCTGCTAAATTACAAAAAAACACAACCTATATGTAGTCTTCACATATTTATCTAAAATGTACAACAAGTCCAGTTCTACCACTTTACTTCTCTCTACTGCTTACAATCAATTACTCAGACGAACTTTACGAAGCATCAGAATTTTACGTTGCCACAGCCATGTTATAAAGCAAAGCATCTACAGACGACATTACATAACATCACTGTTACTACCTAAAAGCTACTATCTTCTATCGAAAACGCGTTTAGAAAAGTCTATAAAACACTAAATTAATACGTTATATCTACGTCTCTTTCTGATCTTCATGGAACTCAAATATAACATTCGGTTTCCAATAATCCATACGTGTTGAAGAGCTGGTCAGCGGCCGCAGCAACTACTAATTAGCCTCAGCCTCACAACGATGACTTCAGAATAACCTACGTTGTATTGGACTTATGAGAAAGTAAAAGTTGTGCTTTTGAAAGTAGCAAAAGAATAAAAATCGTCTTCTAGACAGGCTTCTTCTACACAAGATAAGAATTGGTTCAAATGTTAATTATAGATTAACTCTACAAAACATGCATTAAGATGGCTTCAGATTAAATATTATTCGATACCATTACACACTTCGGTACTGAAATTGCAGATGCAACGGTACAGAATACCCAGTTGATCTGAATCATGGATGATATCCCTACCATACCACCAAATACATTGATTCACAAACGAGCGGCACTGATGTGAGTAGGCAAATAGATCAATGAACCAATTAATCTTCGCTGCTACCTCTTCTAAATATGCTCTAATGAAACGACTCTTAAACAAAATACACGATGATTATTAGGCAGAACCCTTACCATAACGAAAAAGGGTGGATAAACCCCCTCTGACATTTTCTTTCCCTAAAATAATGACCTTTTTAAATAATTAGCTAAGAGAAATGTAGTATTCAACGTACTAACTGCACAGTATGAAAAGTACTATTGTCTCTTATGTTCTATGCTACCTATGCCCTCAGGAATCAACATTTATTACTTAACTGATTACTATTAATGTTAAGTCCTTTTTCTTGTAGCACATGTTCCCAATTCGGGGTATCAGCAGGCCCATAGCTTGGACAAATTCAGCAGTGGCAAGCCGTTCTTATAGGGGGGAGGGCAATGTAAAAAATACCTTAATTCTTTAATGTGAACTAGATATGTAAAACTAGGAACAGAGAATAAGATAGGAGCACGTAATAAAAGTAAT
>JAAAKL020007229.1:0-17115 GCA_010016065.2 Carybdea cf. marsupialis auct. non (Linnaeus, 1758) | reverse complement strand
TGGTGGTGGTGAGAATTCGGGCTCGACTTCCTGGATTAATGACTTTACTATTGCACTATTTAGTGCAGTGGTAAAGTATTCGTTTTCGGTGTGGGAGATTTATATATATATATATAAACATATACACACATGCACACAAGGAGGAGGCTAATTTTGACGTTTTAACAAAGGTATGGTTATTGTTTGATTCAATTAAGAATGAATTATTTTGAAATTACTGTGAATGTTGAACAACAACTAAATACTCTGACTGAAGTCGGTTTGTCTTTATTGTCGTCTTTTGGCGAATATTTTCAAAGCAAAATTGTTTGGGGCAAATGTTTCCCCATTTCTCCCATTAAGTTCAATTGTCCCTGGGTCGTAGTGCGCCTCTTCTGACGCTACGGGGGAGACGTTAAACGAAAAAAATTTATAAAGTTTTGCGTTAAAGCTTTTTTCGGTGCTAATAATAATCGAAATTTTTTTCTAAATAACAATACAACAAGACATAGTAGTTAACAGTGGCGATAATCCTATTTGTTTTATTAGAATTTGATGAGTACTTTGTCTTCCCCGACATAGCTGGTAGTTTATGTGATATATAGAGCGTTTTTGGAGTACCCCGATCAATTTTAGCAATGGAAGCAATATCAGCGTAACTTGCATTTCTGTTTTTTTCTTAACCGAATCAAGCATACGACTTGCAGGGCGTTTTTGTGGAATTAAGTGAAGGCGTTTTTCTGATACTTATTATTTTCCGATGTCACATAATCTCTGCATCCTTGGTTTATTTGTAGGATTTCTGCGATGGAGGAACAATACATGATAGGGTGCAGGAAGCCAAAGAGGTATGTGCTTATTACCTGCAAGGAGTGCAGCAATTTTACAATCGGTGATGCCGTCAAGACTGTTATTCTTCTTTTTCTATCTGCCCCTCTCTCAACTACAGATATGTTAAATCAATAACTCAATCTTGTTATAATTGTAGAGTTGCGTATTTGGAATAACATATAACATTTGGAATAACAAGTTGTTCTATCCTGAGCTATCGATGTTTTTGTGTTTTTGAGCTGTCATTTCATCAGCATTGGTAGACTAGTCATCTTCCTTTCATTACGAGATGATGCATTTATATTCAGATAGGTTCTTTAAATGAAATCGCCAATAACAGACCTCCCAACAGTATCGTACAGACGTAAGTACGTAGAGCCCACTCACCTTTCAATATTCCTTCGAATTTAATCGTCTGTTCCCACTCCGTCTCGGCATAACACTTTTTCTTTTCAACTCAACTTTATCGAAGATTGAACCGACGCTGAATTAAAGCTTTCCTTTACCATAAAACGCGATCCCTTGAGAAATATGAAACAAACTAATACGTCTATGTTAATGCGTCCCTTCCAGTAGAATTCGGCAGTAGGCTAAGACTAAAAGTTGTAAGGCATCGCTTTTGGGGGGGCTCTTACTCGTGTCACCCCCGAAAAGTGAACACTTTATTGCTAAGAAGGCTTGTTTGGGCTTTCTGATGGGGCAATTTCATTTTTACGTACTCCTGCTACATGAGGCATGACCCAATTGCCCCACATAAATAATTTACATATTCCTTCTGATCTGCAGGTAACATTGGGGATGTCAGAGTTTCTTAAGGTGGTGGTGGTGCAGGAGGGAAGGGAGACATTGATAGACCTGAGGAATTACGTTGTTTTCCCCAGAAAATGAGAGAATTTTGGTGCTGAGGACACCCATTTAGAATATTTTCCAACAATTATAACATCCTTCCAATGTGAAATATCAACCTTTTACGGAACAAGAACTGATATGAATCGTTGTGTGTAACGAATAACTTAGTACACAATGTTGAACGTAACTTCCTTTTAAGTTAAAAATATTGAAAAGCCAGGAAGTGACTCTTAGCTGACAAACACATCAACTTGTTGATTTTGCGGTATCTGGATACGATTTTCAATTGTAGCTACATTATGATTAGCATTTATTGCTCCTCGACATCTGTTACAAAATATCGTGTAAAGGCTTCGATCATATTTTGGCAGACAGTATTCTAGAAATATCAGAAAAGTCGACAATAACTGCACGATAATTATTGGAATATTTGGTATTCCAATCGAATAACTACAGCAAACGGGATAAATTGCGTATCTTCAGCACACTACTGTTCGAGCATAAATATAAATCGACTTTCTGCAGACTTGATGCTGAAGTATCTCAGAAAGTTCACAGCATTTCTCTCACAGGTCGCTCTATATAGAATTCGAGAATGATTGATATATTCATTCCGTATGCCTTCTCTCACGTGCATTGATGTTTTCTATTACTGACAGTCTGAATGCATGTGCCAAAAATGTTACGTGGAGGGTCGACAGAATTCCTTTTGCCTTACCACGTCATCATCCAAAAAACCCGTTTTGCGCCGTGTTTTCCAATTACAGATGTAGGAATAAATGTCTAGGAAGTCATTGATGGAATCAATAGAATAGCCTCCAATTACAGAATAGCATAGATTTCAGTTGCTAAGATGAAATCACGATGGTATTCTTCTTCACTCCTTTTTACGCCTTTATCTAACCATCGTTTACTTTGCTTTGCAGATGAACTTATTTTTGGACGAGAATTTGATTATGAAGGTAATGTTGCGATAAAAAATGTTTGAAACGCAGATTAGCAATTTTGATATTTGGGTTGTTTTTATCCTGATTTTTCTATTTAATCTTTGACTTGCCTCAAAGGCCTGAGTAATCTCCCGTCTCCTCGACATTTTTGTGAAACGAACTCTCCTCTGTGTGCTGTACAGGCCTTTAGCCAGCCACGCCCGTCAGAGGGGGGGGGGGGCAGTGAGTGATCAGGGGCCTATTAATCTGTATTCAAGTAGTACGTATTACGGCAATACTTTAACATTTGGCAAAATTGTTGACCCCCACTTGACCAAGGGCGTGCTGAAATAGCCCCTATTTTGTGAAAGAAAGGCTCACATCACAAGAATGTGCTTTAGTCGAACCGCATGGTTTCTTTGTGTTTCCTACAGGACTTCGATGTGTAGCAAACGGTTTTAGGGGTTGATAAACGTTTGTTTCGGACGACAAGTGTACAATCTCTGTGTTTTTCTCAAGCATGGGGTGATTGGAAACGTGTCTCTGACACTATTATTGGTCCTCATCTTTCTGTTATGTTCTTTGCGAAACGTTTTCTTCATTCACTCCAGATGATTTCTGTAACCAGTGTCTGGCGAAAAGATTTAACGCAAATAAATCTCTTGCTTATTATAACATTATTATCTCTTCTATCTGGTTCCGTCATCAGTTAGTAACCTAACTTGCAGAGATAGTGATAGTGCAAAGATTTTTCTGCATCTCAGGGGTACGAGACATTAGTATAAACTCCTGCAAAGTGCTATGGAAGAAAAATTAAATTGCCAACCAGTTTTGTGGCCAGCTCTGTTTGCTAGATCTTATTTGGAGTCACTGATGCATCAAAAAGGCAACCTGTGTGTTATGAAGAGTTTTACACTGGTCACCATTCTCTTTAGACGGTTGTTGAGAGTTTCTAGGCAACCACCTCAGGGTGGAGTTCGCCGAGCCTATACAGATCTATGCTCTACAGTACAAACCTCATTGTCAAGGAGGGTCAGGTGCCAAGAAGATGAACTATTTAAAATATATTTACAATTGCGTTGGAGCCATCTTACGAACGTAGGCACCAAGCCAGATATCCTACCTAGCAAAAGGTGGCAACAAAAGAACTGACCAACCCTACTTCATCATGCAACAGAAGGCATGACCACTTTTACCTTCAAAGTCGGCTAAGAACATTATGGTTGTAAAGGGGAAGAGAGAGGCGTTTGACAGAGGAGAGGAGCATCAGTAACAGAGGGTAAAAGATTTGTCGTAGGCTGACTTGCTTATTAGGCCATAAAGGGCTTTGAAGACGACTAACTTCTAAAGCGTCATATGGATATTACAGATATGAGATCGTCCAGCTAGTTTAAAGAACATTTAACTAGCATAATGCAATAACATGTTTTTCAAGCCCGCTATTTGTGAAGCTACTCTTATGTCTATTTTTCTCGGTCATGAATAGAATGAAGAGATGTGCTTTTTATAGATGTACCCGTACTGAGCTTCTTCGGTGAATATATCTTGGAAAGTAGTTTCGAATTTTGCAGAGGGAGGAAGGTTAAACTTGAAAAGTATGTATATAACACAATGCACCATCATAGAGGTTTGAATGAATTATGCAACGGAGATGTTCATATGAATCAGGGACCATAGAAGTTGGAATGAGTCAGCCACTAACGAAGCTCAAAAGAATAAGGTACCCCAGCATTTGGAAAGTATAAAACATCATAGCAGCTAGAATGAATTAACCAATAATTAGGTCGCAATGGATTAGCCACTGCAGAGGTTCACATGAACTTACCAAAACAACCAGATTTTACGACTTGATCCATTTTATAATGACCTGTAATGCGGTTAATAGTGACTAGTGAATAGACGGTGACTAGTGACTAGAGGTAATAGCACCAGCAAGCTGCTATGCCACTATGCTTGGCAACTAGCGACATATCGTCAAGGACGAGCTTGCATGTTAAAAGTGTCAGTTTGATCTCATAAATGTGGTACATAAGGTCGATTGGGGCTGAATAAGACTTATCCTGACCCGGATAGTGAGTTAGTCCGCTTCCAGGAGTTCAGTTATAGGAGCACATAAAGAAAGAATTTCGGATCGGAATATTTGGTCCAATGTTGTGGCCCAGAAACTGGGGTGCCCGATAAACTTGCTTCCACTGTTCAAGTAATAAATAAACAGGTATTGCGTAGTGGGATCGATTGATAGTGGCATGGCTGTGGAGATGCTCTTTAAGACAAGTACCTTTTACAACTTTAGTATACATTACGACTGCTTTTAACTTCATTGTCAAAAACAGCCAGTCGTAAAACTCTTTCAATGCGACTTGCTTCAAATGTAAGAAACAGCATGGCCAGCTTTCATCTTTTAAATATTGAACTCATTGTAGGCCAATTAGACCATACCTTGTGTAATCTTTTTGAATCTACTTGTCTATACTAGAATGTGTAATGTTAGAGTTTCTAGACTTAGGCGGCTTACAGCTCTGTCTGATAGGATCTTTGTCACACTCACACTCACTAATCCTCGAGCACCGTGCGTTGCGTAGAGCCAACTTGAAACAAAGTGCTCGCCAGTGCTGACGATCGGCAGCGAGCTGCTCCGCTTGAGGGTAGAGGCACTCCACAGGATAGCAGATCTTTGGCGACGACATCAAGCCATCGAGTGCGAGGTGTGCTTCGTGGGCGTCTCCATCCTGCTGTAGACTGACTAAAATCCAGGACCGCGCGGGTTGGATGACTCGGAGGATGGCGCAGGATATGTCCATACCATCGCACCCTTCTTTGTGGTCCAAGGATTTTAGGGTCTTTATGGCGGAACTTGTCAATTTCTAGCTATTTGATAGCGTTCACTTTTATGTACATTAAGTAGTTCTATTGGGTTTTCTTTAACGGTAATGCAAAAAAATATTACCTTTGCAGTGGTTCATTCAAGTGGTGATGGCAGTTCAATATATTCACAGCCAAAAAGTGCTGCATCGAGATCTGAAGACTCAAAACGTATTCTTAACCAAAAAAGGGGTTGCTAAACTTGGTAGGTACTCCTGTTTCAGATAATTACGGCTTTTTTCAAGTAAATATGACGTATGTTGACCAATATGCTTGTTTGTTTAGAAGAATGTATTGTACATGTTTATACATATTGAACAAAAAGGTTGGAATAGACAGCATTCGGTAAGTATACGTTGGCTCGTGTGGTGTTGAATGTAAGAAAATGTTCAGGATTTACACTAAGTTCTGTAAAACGTAAAACACAAGCTGGAGCAGTCAAAACGTATCTTGGAATTAAGAAAGCGTACCATTTTGCACAACATAAGGAATATTATCAAACAAGCTACAATGGCACTATTAAGGCAGGCAAAAGGAAATTTGAAATACGATGAACATCACCGGACACTCAGGCAGACACACAAGCAGTCATGAACTACATAGTATAGAACTCAATAAACATGAACTGCTTTTGCGGCGCTGGCTCGGATCGAACCCAGGATCTCCCACACCGAAAAGGAAGACTTTGATCCGAGCCAGCGCCGTGCCAGCGCCGACTTTGACACTAGTTAGTGTAATGGTAAAGTATTCGATTTCGATCTGAATATATTTATTCAGGACAATCTTTGGATGGCTCACCCTCTTCACATCCGTGTCGCGTTGAATATGCACGTGAATGATATATGTTCGTGTGGTGTACTCGGCCACTTTCACTCTAATTCACTGAGTAGGTCGGGTTTTGGTGTGTGTGTGTGTGTGTGTGTGTGTGTGTGTGTGTATGTGTGTGTGTGTGTTTATGTGTGTGTATGTGTGTGTGTGTGCGCGCGCGTGTGTTTGTGCATGTGATTCTGCCTGAGTATATTTATATATTGGATCAAATAGCCAGCGGTCACCTGCCTTTTATTGACATGGTGTCTTTTTTGCTGTATAATCCTCCACAACTTCGTTTCCCCTTCTCACTACTTTCCAATCTTATTGGAAACCTTGAAGAATTGTTAACCTAATCATTTTAAGTTTTAATCCCGTATCTATATTAGGAAAAATGGGTAGTGAGACAAGATCCAAGTTTAGGCTTTAATAAACTACTCATGTTGTAAGAGTGAAAAGGGGTTTTCATGTGGATTTAATCAGAGCGTACAAATAAGCACAGATATGAAGGAAGTGAAAATCTCGTCCTTCAATGCTTATAAGAACCACGACAGTTAATGCACATCTACTACAAACTTTTGTTAGTGACAAAGTTTTGGGTTTGTGAGTTTCATGCACAATGCTACCAAGACTTTGAGATGATACTCAGATTGGGCATGTCGCAAAACGGGGAAAGAGTCCAGGTAAAATGCCTTTGGGCATTTCTGATTTAAAAGCACATGTATGAAAGCTAACTGGAAAGCCTTTCCTTATTTATATTTCTTCTTTTTTTGCCCCTAAGGTGATTTTGGGATCGCCAAAGTGATGGAAAATACAGTCGATATGGCTCAAACGTGCGTGGGAACACCATGCTATCTGAGCCCAGAACTATGCCAAGATTTGCCGTATACGTCGAAGGCTGACATTTGGGTAAAGTATTTCATGTGATTGTGATTGATAGTTAAGTTTAGTTGATCTTATTTGTGCTAAATTACTCTTCAGCAATTAAGCATAAAGGGAAATTGAAGTACGATAGAAAGATAGATAGAAGATAGTGAAAAGGGTGCTAATAAGGATTTTGAAAAATTTGCTGTAGAAGTAATTGATTTTTCTATCGTTGCCTTATGTAGTAACTTGGAGGAAGTATAGGGTTTCATTAAGATCTAGCACTACTCTGAAAGAGAATGTTTTTCTGAGGCCCTAATGGTTTCTTGAGATCATGGTCAAAGTTGCTTTTGCTGTTTGCAGTATCTGGATTCGTCTGAAAACGACATGTGCACTCACCAATAGTGCAACTACAGTTCGAAGCAAAGTCGTAGGCATACCCGAGTCCAATTGTGATTCCGACATTTTCTAGCGATGTCATATATCTATATACTGAACTTATATAGCACGCGGTCAATAATACAATTCTTCGGTACGTTTAACACTTACTATGCTTACTTCAGGAGTAGGGCCTTTAACAATAAGTTGTAAAAAATGACAGTGAGCGGATATTTAAATTGGGGAATGTAGAAAAATATCGAATTGTCTAAAAGAGGAAATCTAGAACTTTCGAAATAGATCTATTATCTAATGGATTTTGGGAGGGTTTTTTGGTTGTTTTTTTTGTGACATACTCGGTTTCGAGCATAGCCTAATGTTACGTACCACTAAATACTTAAATACTAAATACATGACTTAAAATATCTTTAAGCATTTCTTAAAGAAAGTTCTATGTCCACTCTTTTTTAGCTCCTATCAAAGCTCCCTCTATTTTATTAGGGGGGTAATGAACAGATTCCTTTCTGTTCGCATAAAAGTTTTTCTAAACGGAGGAACGAGGGGAGAATTGAATGTATTTTTGCATTCTGTTGAGTTAAATGGGATTTTCACGTATGCTCTTGGTGTATGTAGTATCCACTGATAGTTATGGGGTGTGGCAGATACATAATCATCACTTACTTTAGCAGCTCCGGTAGTCTAATTGATAAACCAGTCAGGCTCATATATTTACATAATACCTATTACAAGGTTATTCGAGAGATTCTTTAACGTTGCAACAGAAATTCCAATATGGCCCATTACTCATAATTGCTTGGTATCCCCAGGCTGAATTAAATAAGTGTGTTTCTTATACGGAGATAAATAAGTAGGTATCTTTGTCTCCATTTCAAGGGTATTTATATTCCCCATCAGCATGCTTTCCAGTGTTGGTAATTCATTTCCGTATTTTAGTGTTGCATATCTTGTAAAAATGTTCTTCTCGATTTCATACTCTCCACCAAATTCTCCTTCACCTTTCTTTTTCGCCTGTTGGTCTCCTTTGACATTGTTGTACCTGATTCCTGAAAATAAAACAGTTGCGGTGCAAGTGTGTTTCTTATACGAGGATAAATATGTAGGTGTTTTAGTCTGCCTCAAATTTTGTTCATTTCTTAGTGTTACCCTGTCCAGTATGGTAAATTCATTAAATTTTTACTTATTCCTTACAAAGCATTCCATATGAAAGGTTTCCTTTAAAACGCTCCATGTGTATTATATGCAACTTTGTTTTGGGTGATATGGGAAGTTAAATAGGCAAATGGGAACGAGGCAGCTAAATCTCCACGTCGTGAACAGGTTGACTCTGTAATGTTAAATTGGAGGTCAGTACTTCCAGTGATTATAATACGTTAAGCGGAGTTTTCGCAAAAAAGGCTATCTCATTGGCCTACTTACGCTGGCAAGAAGTAATTGTAACTGCAATCCTCTCAGCAAAGGAGCTACAACATGGTCCGATTTACATTGGCAAGAAATGAGTTGAAACTAAAAATTATTAAACCAAAATGAAGATAAAAGACAATAAAACTGAAATCCATCGGTGTACTGGACATTGTTTTCATTAATTCATCTCCATTGGATAATAACATTTTAGTGAAAAGGGATTACCTTCTAAACTTTCGCTAGATTATATCTTGCTCAACCGTCCTTATGTCGGCTTATTCTGTCTGTATATGGTTAGAATAATTCTCTTCCATTATATACCAATAGGCAATATACCATTTATACGTATAACGAACTTTTAAATCAATGGCCCGCAACCTTTTATTGACGAAGCCAGATTATTGTTGCATGTAGAGAGTCGGAGTTAGGAGGTTATCATTTATTAGACTAGCAGTCGTAATAAATTTAATGCACCCGATAAATGAAACATTGTTGTCTGTGGGTGTCCTCATCTAATTCATAAAATGTATGCAATGTTTTGACTTGCAAGTTTACCTCGGATGCCTTTTTATCAGTGATGCCTGGTTGATTTTTTGTAATCAAATAGAACCCAAACTTGGATAATTTTAGTTTTTGTTGTCATCAGGAAATTCGGTTTTAATGTTGGGATAATTTTTGGTCTTATACTGTATTTTGAATCATCATCATCAAACATAGTCTTAAGTTTAACATTGGTGCACCCGCAACATTACAATTTCGCTACATTTCCCACGTGATACAGCTTCCTTTGATGTTGAGGTCAATTCGAGACCACTCCAATGTTGATTGTCGTCAATCCAGATTTTTGAAACCTTTCTATTGGTTGTATACCGTTGACCGCTGCTTGTACTTATAGTACTTTCCTTAGTTGTTTCTATGCCTATTTTACTGTAAATAAAGTTGTAAAATTTTCACCTAATAAGTTTCGTTTATATCAAGAGCTAGAACAGAAGTTTTGTCCTTCATATAAGGAAGTCAAATTATATTTCTCAAAACTACCAGAACACCAGGCTGCCAGATTGTGCTGTCACGTAAACTAATTTTCTCCGACTGGTGCACGAGTCGACGTGTAATCGAGCCCTCGAGAATCGTCCGAAGCGTGATGACACAAGAGGCTATGCTTTAGCCAGCTACATGATGCAATACTCTCGTGTGTCATAATTGGTATACCGCTATTTGTAGCCAGCTACATAATGCAATACTCTCGTGTGTCATAATTGGTATACCGCTATTTGTAGCCAGCTACATAATGCAATAATCTCGTATGTCATAATTGGTATACCGCTATTTGTAGCCAGCTACATAATGCAATAATCTCGTATGTCATAATTGGTATACCGCCATTTGTAGCCAGGCCGTAAACTATCGTGGCTTGCAGATAAAATCATTTTTAATTTCAAGCTACTGCTGTTTTCAATTTTCCAACCAAAGTGAAGGTTAATTTTTACGCCATCTTTACATTTTTAAGTATCATTCTCAGAATATCATTTCAATGTCAAATTTTCTTCAGTTGTAAATACCAAAGTGTCAAGTCAAAGCAGAGCGATTGTGCAGCCACCTCGGGGCGCTTGTAACACGTTACTCCCGACCTTAGTCCCTCTTTTTAATATAATGTCAGCTTTATCTGTGTTCCGATACAGACATCACTGACTAAATATACTGATATACTATTACTAGTTGTGCCTCGTGATTGGACCCAAGATTCACTCTCCACCTAGCAAGGTGTGGTGGCTACTAGGTTGAAGGTTAGCCTTTGCATTGGAGGCGCCATAAAGCAGTTCGCTGCATTTTGCTGTCATGAACGATGATGCTCCAAGACGGTAGAAACACGAAATTCAATATAGTTAAGAATAACTTGTATCGTATGACCTCGAAACGTGAAATCTCTACAACTTGATTACGTTGACTACTTGTATGTACGAAAAGGACTAGTTTGACGTACAGAATCAAACTAGTAATGAATAATCTGACGGACATTTCCAATTTTACTAAAGGAAAACAAGTACGTTGTCTTTAAAGGAAAGTTATGACAGGATAGTCATCAATAATGGGTTATAGTTTTGGTTGAATGTCATTTCTTTTTTCCCTTTTTTGCTTCAAGGCCCTTGGCTGCATGCTGTACGAAATGTGTGCATTGAAATTCGCGTTTGATGCGAATAATCTTATCAGTCTATTCTACAAAATCGTTAAAGGTGAATACGAGGTAAGTTAAACCCATATCGCAAGTAGTCGTTTGATTTATTGAAAGGTAGATTTGATAAATAAAGAATGCAATCACTGGGGCATGAACCCAGAAGTACCGTACTATGTAGCTTCACCCACTGAGCTATGGCAACTGATGCCAAACGATTCTCATGCCCCAAGTCCCCACACTAAGTCCCAAATCTCCAACGGTGGACTTGCACATCCAGCTCTATTCAGTTTGTAGGTCAGCCTCACTGCGTCACGTGACATGTCCTTGTAAGGTCGGCCCTTTGGGTGCGCCTTTTAAGAGTGGGAATTTCGAAAAGAAGATTTGATGAAATATATGAAATTGTGCGTACTTGGATTCAGACTTGTCTTACATTAACAATTTTCAAGAAATATCCTTCACATTAGCTATCGAGAGCACGTCTCTATTCTAGAGGCGCTGTTTCTTGCAAAGTGAAGCATCTTGGAGAAATTATTTGAGCGAAGGATCCGCTGTCCCGAGAATATACTTAGAGTGCCAGAACGCCGACACCCAAGCACTGCCCATAAGTTCTGCCCATGTATTGCGCCCATGTAGATTCCAGAAAATACGGCGGATAAGAAGTTTTGAGCCCGAAGAAAGTGAAGCTCGTAGATAGTAAAAATTACGAAGGCGAGGAAAAATTATCGAAGAAGGAAGAATATCTAAATAGTGATAAACAGTAATTGCATAGGGAGTAGGCTGTACTTTTAATACTAAATAAACACAGCTATCTAAATCAGCTGACCACCCACTTAAGATGATTAAAAAAACACACTATTATTTTGGTAATTTAAAATAGAACACTTGACTCAACGAATGAGGGGAGAGAGGTGCTTGTAAGAACTATTTCTTGGGTTATTAAGATTAATAACATTATCCTTTTGAGTTCTTTTATCACTACTGTTCATACTTACTGTTGTAAATTTTGAATTCTTTTTTATTTGTAAAATATACAGCCAGAAGAAGGTGCACCATTTGTCTCGAACGTTCCGTCGTCCATGAATTTGATGTCAAATCCTCTATTTTCATTTCTGATTTATCTCTTGCACTCCACCTATAGTGTCTTCCTTGCATTCATTCCTGAAGTCGTTTTGTGGCATAACTTGATTTGCATCAACCTTGTATCGGTAACTGAGACATTGTATACAAAGTCAGAGATCTGCCACATTATTGATCATGCCTCGCCATGTGTTATGATTCTATATCACCCTTATTGCCTTTCTTATTTTCAAAATAATAGCCAAGTTATTGATCGTGATTGTAATCAATTCTCCCATGCAGCCTATTTCTTTAAAGTACTCCCCTGAACTTCAGGAACTACTTGCACAACTGTTGATGAAAGAACCGGAAAAAAGACCCAGGTAAGTGATTTTGCTACACAAAAAATACCCATACCGTCCGAGTAGCACCTGAGATGATAAAGCAACTCTAATTATCTTACGATTTCCCACGTTTTGGCGCGCGGTTTTGGTAGTCTTCATGTTGATAATTTTGGCAAATCAATATCCCCGCATCTTCAATTTATCGAAAGATTTAGTAAACCGTGACATTTCAATGTTTTTAAAGATATTGCCACTGCACGATTACCAGGTCTCGTAGCATGTTAAAAACATCTTCTCTATATAAATAAAACAGCGGATATAGGGGTGGGGCCTTGTAAGGGTGAAAAAATAGGATGTTAGTTATGATTACTTTTAACTGCTTACTGACAGAACAATTTCGTGCCGCGGTAGTTTATTTTGTTCTAGGAAGTTAACGGATCATTAAACTACCATCAAAGAAGTTACGAGGCAGTAATAAAGTAGTAATCTAATATTGCCATCTTTAAACTACATGGCAAGGTGTACTTTTGGTAAAATACCATTTCAAATGGTTGGTTTCAGACGATAATGTAATTTTACGCCACCTTTCAAAATATTCGCTTTCCGTCTATTATCCGCCTTTCTCCCTTCTAACTGGAGTGCGCGTTTCGTTATGGCAGTTGTATTCCACAGCGATTCATTCTAGCTGCCAGTGATTTATGGAAAATATCTATTTTTCGTACATTGACCTCACTGTGCATGCGAGGCTATAGATTATGACCATAAATTCTTCTTGGCCAATGAAAGTTTAGGTTTCTATTTTAGTGGTTACGCAAACCCCTAACAGGGACAACTTATCATTACAGAGAAATATTGTTCTGGTTGAAATATCGAATCAACGACGATGATGGTGGTGATAATGATGACAATGATGCTGCTGCTGCTGCTGCTGCTGCTGATGATGATGATGATGATGATGATGATGATGATGATGACGATGATGATGATGATGATGATGATGATGATGATGATGATGACAAAGACAAGGAGGGAGAGGATTATGATGACGATAAAGGTTTGCATTATCTGAGCAAGCCCGCGCATTGGTTTGAAAAATAATGGAGATAATAAGTTGGCAGTTTTGTCCCAATTCAGTTAGACCGAAGAGGATACATATCTCGGTGGGAATAACGCCCACTAAATTCTTAAATATGCCCCCCTATCGGCGATAGAACCTCAAACAAACGCTCCGTAGAACTTTCCATTATCCCTAATTGGACGATAGGACTCACTTTGAGATACACTGTGTCGGAGTAAAAAAATTCTGACGTATTTCGTACTACGCAAGAAATGCTAGTGGGAGACATACCGTAGCACAAATCTACTCTCAGTGCATATATGTACAATAAAATTAAGGAACGACTTGAAATTTATACTTCTGAAATAGCTGAACGGTAGTGTCCTGAATCAGAATCAATCCCATGCAAATTTAAGACAAGGGTGAATGGATTGAAATTTGCACCCAACTTCGTTATTTTTTTTAAGCTAAACGTATCTACAAAAACGGAGATGCTTTTTTTTGGCGAGTCATAGCCTTATGTTGTGTATAGAATGCTGTTACAAAGTGGTGATTCTATTTGTTCAGATACTTATGCAGTGTTTTTAAACTCTTGATATGTAATTTTTGCGTTTACAAGCTGCTCTGTCTTTATGAACTCAGGAACGGAACTTTATTTCTCTATAGCGCACAAAACATCATGATTAGGCCCCATACACAACAATTTTTAGCGACATTTATCAAAGACTATGAAGCAATTCAAGTGGAAATCCAAGACAAGTAAGTGTATGTGGAATAGTGTTTCTAATGACGATTTAGCATTCAACCTTAGGGAAGACGAAGCTACCAGCGCGTAGCGCCTTCACTATTAGAACTAAGTGACGCAAATGTTGGAAGTTGATAATTGTGACATCACCTTCCTGTAATGAATGTTTGCATTGCGTATGTTACGTCACTGTAAAGTCATCGGATCACAGCGTGCATTGTCTCATGAACGTGGTATGGCTAAAGTTGTGCTCTCAGGAGAGCAAGCCTGTGTAGTGTAGTGTCTAGCACGCTAGACTGCAGTACGGAAGGCCGTCGATCGAAACCCGGCACGGGCAACAGTTTTTCAATAGGTTATGGGCCCAGATACGTAAGTTAACTGGAAACACGAGGGTGGCGAGCCATGTGATTGGGTATGCTTGGTGCAACCGGACCATCGGAATAACCATGCTGTGGATCATGGGTGATGAGCAAGGTAGATCAACACCTGGATGCTCACATTCAGGGGGTATGTTGGAAGTTAATAATTGTGACATTAGCTTCCAGTAATGAATGTTCGCATTGTGTATGTTGAAGTCACCGTGTAGTCATGGTATCACGACGTGGTATGAATGAAGTTGCGCTCTCAGGAGAACAAGCCTGTGTAGTGTAGTGGTTACCACGCTGGACTGTAGTACGGAAGGACGTGGATCGAAATCCGGCACGGGCATCAGTACCTTCAGAACGGTCTCATAAGAATAGGTTAGTTTATGTTCTTCAGCAACAACCGGAGGTTTTCGCCAAATGAGGCGAGTCTTGACTAAGTGTAATAATGATGTATTTGGATAAATTTGATCCCTGGCCTTTTTATTCGACGAACATAGGCCATAAGTTACGTATGCTCTTTCCTGGAAGTTATGTCGTATCATTCAGGCCACAACCTATTTGAGTCAATGTTTTGCGTTGAATTAATTTAGTTGTTGTGTTTTTGAGTCAAGATCTCTTCACTTTACCGTTATCCTGACCACGATCGGTGCTATGACGAGTAGTATCTATGGCGGATCATTTTGTCCATAATTTATCTGCATGGCTCGCGACCGAAATCAAACGTGAACTTGGTAAATTTATTTGAGGCAAAGTAGGAATAATAGTACTCTAGGGGGATGAATGCCCTTCTATAAACCCCGCGCGCTGCTTTGTGCTTGTCAAGGTAGCGTTTAGGAACTTGCTTGTCCAGGTAGATTATTTGGTGGTGCAAAAAGCGAAAAGGAGAGTTACCTTTGGTAAGTAAGGGAAAGAGATGAGAATCACATGACTATAGCCTATCTCTTTGATATTGTGACTGTGTTTCTTTTCTAGGAATGCCAATGCGCAGGCCCAAAGGCGGCCTTCATCTGCTATCGTGGTTGAAGAAAAAGCTTTAAAGGATTTGAGTTTAAGAAGCAAGTCCGTTTTGGATAAGCCAAGTGCGGAGGGAGACCTAAAAAGATTGAGTAATGGACCCTCTAGAGAAAGACATGGAAATCAAGGTACCTTAAAATCAAAATAATTGTTTAACTGAATATGTGCATTGATAACTTCCTGATTCACGTAGTGTACGGGTTTTACCGCCTGACAACACAGAAAAATTGGGCAAAATTATGTGCTAAAGTCACAGATGAAGGTGATTAAGGCCTGGTAGGACAATAATTCGTGGATAAATGCCATCTAATGTTTAATAAATCAGATGTAAAGCTATAATAGTTCCGCTAAACGGCTGATGATTGAACGCTCCGGCGCTTCAGAACCTGATCAAGTTGGAAGTCACTTGGAATATATATTCGGTCGCGCGATGGGAGGGTAATACGGTGGGTGGGTCAGACGGTGAATTAAGTCGACACTAGTATGAGCAGATGTACGAAGGCACTAAAACATGGATACTTAATGCTTGATGTCAGTTTGTCCTCCAGCTCTACTTATCAAAGCTTGTTAATTTTGCACACATTGTCAAAACTATATTATATATGAACACAGTATTTTTGCTTCCATATCATGATTTAAAGGCTGACGAAATGGAATTTGTGTAAGATTAAACCCGAGCTAAAGCACATGTAGTGTTGTTGAGTGACATGTTATTCAAAGAAAGGATCAAAAGAGATTCATTCTTAACCAAAGGTATTTCCTTTTGTATGGAACATATTTCTTGGTTGAAAGATACATTGTCTCCTTTGACCGTAGATATGATTTACAGCTTCGAAAATACATATGACTGTTCTATTTTAGGAATAGAATTTATCCTCATGGACATCCTCGAATGACCGAAATTCTTCACCTGAATACAATACTCTTCCCTTAACATCTCAATCCTTCTCAATCTTCAAAAACTAGTCAAGGCGCAATGGGAGCAACAATCAGCTGAAACTAATATCGACAGTAGACACCGCTCCGCGAAGTCGAACGATTTAACAACAAGGGCCTGTACAGCAGTGTGTAAAATTTCTGGTCCCAAGACATGATTTAAGGGTCACGTTTTCGCATGTGCAACAATAGTTCAATATAAAAATGACTGATGATACTCTAACGATTTGATCTTGGTACATTATGATACAAAGATGCAAAAAACTCTTCATTATTTTGTTTAAATCGCTGATAGCGTGAATCGATGATATAATTGCGTTTTACAAAATGTGTGAAGATCGAGAGAACACGACGGACGCAGTACTCAAACTTTCAACATTGCTCGACCCCCCCCCCCCCCCCCCCCCCCCCCCCGGCGCTAAAAAGAAAAGGAATTTTTTCCCTGCATAAACACACAAAAAACACCCCCACCCCCAACGACTCTCGGGTAAGTTTATCCGTGGCCGA
>JAAAKL020007228.1:0-17116 GCA_010016065.2 Carybdea cf. marsupialis auct. non (Linnaeus, 1758) | reverse complement strand
GATGATAATGATGATAATGATGATGATGATGATACTGATACTGATGATGATGATGATGATGATGATGATGATGATGATGATGATGATGATGATGGTGGAGGTAACGATGGTGATGATGATGATGATGATGATGATGATTATGATGATGATGATGGTGGTGGTGGTGGTGGCGATGATAATGGCAAGGGAGGTGATGATGATCAAGATAATACTGATCACGATGATTATAGTAAGAGCACTGTATATATTGATGAGAATGATAGTGATGATGATGGAGATGGTGGGAAGTGGGGTATATTAATAATATGTAATTAACTGTATCTACAGTATTAATGAATCACCTCGACCTGTTTTATACTATTACAAGCTAAAATTTGTAGATTGAAGGAAGTCCTCTAAAGTTCATTTAAAGTTCATTTAAATGCATTTGTTGCTCGAGAGGGTATGATGGCCTGGAATCATATTACATTTGAAGAAATACTATCCATGATAATAATTGTGGAGGGTGAAGTTATGAAAGGCAAAAATTTAAGATTTCTTTCGAACAATTACAGCAATAAAATAGAGTTAGATTACGTTCTTTGGTGTAAATCCGCACCTTTAAAATGTGTACCTTTTAAATCCGCACCTTTTAAATTCGTACATTTTTAACCCGTACATTTTAGACCGGTACCTTTAAAACCCGTACCCTAAAACGTGCCTTTGTCCTAATCTCTATGTCTATCTCTCTGTCTCTAGCCGTCCGTCCCCTCCTTTAAAGTGTTGCGTGGTTTAGCCTCATATACTCATCCATGTCAGCAACGTCCAATTTTAGACCAAGTGTCAATTCATACTGCTAAGGCGAACGTGCTGTTTTATTTGCGTTTTGTCATATCAGATATCTGTTCATTTTGGTTTTGACTGGTTAATAATACGCTCTTTTATTTCAAGTAGAGTCTTGCATGTTCGCATCGTCACGTATTACCTGTACTTTTCCTGCATTTAGTCCTGCGTAAATGTGTTTGCATCGCAATCTTGCCACAAGTTATAACATGTTAATTGGTGTATCGTATCTATGCGTTCACTTCATTTCTATTCTACGAGTGTCATAATTCCTTAATTTGTAAACCCAAGCGCTAAAGAGCGAACAGTGTACATATGGTTAGTTGTTTATTGTCGTCGCTTCGCTAGTGTTGTGCATTAACTTTTATTGGCCACTGGCACATTGATCAACGCTATCAGTTCCTGTAGCATTGCAAACAATACCGCAGTATTTATTGCACGAGATGGCAGCAAGGTAGCAATAAGGTGCCATCTGGCAAGCAAATTGAGTAATTCAGAATTTCAGCTCTTACAAACGTTTGGCAATCATTCTAAATTGCAGAAAGGTTGTATTGTGGTTGTATTTCTTTACGTCCCTCGTTTCTTGTCATGTGTCACGTTGTCGACACTCGTATATATTCAAGATGATGCCTTCTTTGCTTAGTTATGCCGATTTTCTTTGAAGATTGTCATTGATTAAATGGAGATGCTTGTTGTTTTTAGCATAAATGTCTTCCCGTTACACGAGTAACCGTCTCTTAATTTTACAGTTCAGGGTCAAGCCACCATAATGAGCGAAAGAAAAGAGCTTGTTTTAACACCTCAAGATAAAGCAGTCTCTATCACCATCGGCACAAATATAACCGTCTATGATGACACCAAGCTCACACTCAAGTGTCCAGTGAGAGTCATCCCGCAACGATATGTGGTACGCTGGCGTAAGCAAGGCAGCATGTCGCGAGCAAAAATAAGGAGAACAGGCTTGCGTGGCAATGATCTCACCGTACTCGGTGTTTCTGCGCTGGATGGTGGCATGTACACATGCGAAGCAAGAAGTCTCTTTGGGGATGACGTTCAAAATTCATTCATCAAGGTTTTAGGTATATATACATACACTATTTGTCAAATCATCTTGATCATCGTAATCATATAATATCATCTCCTTTTCAGTTTTTGTTTTTACGTAATCATATTCGTGTCAGGTGGCACTTAAATTTACTCCTTGAAATAAACACGTATGAAAGTTAGCCCTCACTACTAATCGATTTACTAACTTTTTAACCCACTAAACACACCTTCCTGACTCCACTAATACACTAACATACTACTGGCTGATTAACTTTCTTCATGGCAGGTATTTATAGAATTCATATTTAAACATTTTTCGTTATAGAAAGTAGATGTTTATCATGTCGTACGTAGTAACAGTCTTTTTCTGAGCTACATTTCAAGAGATACTTCTGCCATCGTCAGGCTGCCTGAAGATGTGAAACGTTTCACGCGAAACGTAGCTCGAAACAGGACCTTTGTAAACATCTATGGCATCAACTACCGAGTTGACAAGTGTTAAAATATCTAAAAACAGTTATGTACAGGTGCAAATCCCTCACAATACGTGCTGTTTTTGGTAGCAATTTATGCCGCTTCTTAATTTTTTATTTGTGTTGAATGTCTTGCCCTGAGTTGCTCGTTACCATTTTAATGCTAGCGGTAACGCCACTATATCAAGCAGTCTTGTTGGAAGAAGGTAAGTAACACGTACTTGTACCTGGTATTGTAATGCATAACATGTAAGGAACAGAGACACGTTTTCACAGAGTAGGTGCTGTAACAAGTACCATTTTCCTGTTTTATGAAGACTACTTAGTTAATGAAGCTGTTGGGAGCTTTACTATTATTGGATACGACTTTGACTTGTCAATCGCAAATATAACCTTCCGCAGTTTTATAACCCATCACCATACTACGTAACTGGGGGGGGGGCGGGGATGGAGGGGTTTTATATAATAACAATTTTGTTGGAAAAACTAATGGAGAAATGGAAAATTGTGTCATCAACAGGATTCGACCCATGCCCCCAAGCATTCGTGGTTTGCGCTCTACCCACTGATCTCTAAAAAACACCGGATCGAGCATCTACACTTTTTCGTAATTGAAAAGAATGAGATCGATCCAGTCTTTTTTAAAGATCAGTAGCTCTACCACCTGAACTAAGTAAGCTCCATTGATGACATACTATTTCTCTAAGAACGATATGTTAATACAAGGGGCAAGTAACCAAAAAGAGCTGAGAATTGTAGTGTTAAATATTTTGGTTTCGCTATTAGTATGTGGACTTTGATACGAAGTTCTGCGCTTGTCTGATAATGTTATGAACAACCGTGTATTTGTTTAGAGAAAACGAAACCAAAGATACTTGCCAAGAATGAAGAAGTGAAAGACTTTGATGCGGCGATTGTTAGAGCGACAGTTGGGGATCGCATTTATGTGAAAGTGGGAACGCAAGTGATGATTTCGTGTCCGGTTACAGGAATTCCGAAGCCAACTTTACAGTGGAAGCGGAGAGGTACGTTGTTGCGTATACGTGATCTCAGCACATAGGTCGAAATTTGTGCAAGAAAACTATATTCCTTTTTGCTAATAAAGTATCGATTCGTTTGATATTTTTGAAAGTGCCCACTTAAAACTGTTGTGCGAAGTATTTCAGAACAAGAAACACCAAATCATGTTATGAAATTCAAGATCAATAAGCATCAATTTTCTGATGATAAATATATAAACAGAGCCGCCGTGGTCTAGTGGATAAGTTCCTGGCCATCAGATCTAGAGGGTCTAGAGGGTCAGAGTTCAATTCCCGGAAGGACCATTGGTGACGTCAGAAAGGGCATCCGGTCGTAAAGTGCTCTATGCTCCAATAACAAGTCCCATGAATATGGGCACCGTTAACCCGATGATTCGGAATAAAACACGTTAAGCGAAGAAAAAAACAAAACAAACCCCCCCGAACCCCCCAATCTTCTCACAGAAACCTAACACTGAGCTCTGGGACTGACAGTTGGTTGAGTAACTAAATCTGAGTGAAAGAGATCGAAAATTGGGAATGCAGTTATAAATACGATCACGTCATTTGTCGCGTAAACTTTCTTTGTTCGATTATTTTGATTATTCGATTATTTCAGTGAGAAGGATCGAATCAGTAGAACTTGGATGTCAGTTGCGTTATTTGTCGCACAACACTACCTCGTTCAATTATTATTTATTTTGTATAACCCATTGTTAAGCCCTAATCAGCGTACTTCTTAAGCTTTTTATCTGATACAAGAGCACGGTGCCATCGATCTTGTTGCAATTTTGTACTGTTTGGTATATTTAACACGTGTATTGGGTCCGTCCCTCCATAAACCATGCAAACCGTTATCATTGAATCGTTTTATTTCCCACAGTGTCGCAGGTTGCGGGGCTTAAAACGACTAGTCATTCACTTCCTGAAGAGTCCTATAATGTATGATGCATAACGTATATGTACTTAATGTTCATGTATGCTGCTAGTAATTCAGATCCTACCATTTCCCTGTAGAATTACCAGTCTTGAATGTTTTGGTTTGGTCCTGATTCATTGCTTTACCTTTTCATTAATGTCATCTTTTCAATTCTTGCCCCTTCAGGGTTGTTTATCTCTTTCACAAACAATCACATTGAGTCGTATTCAGAGGGACGTACGTTTGTTATTCCGAAAGTTACTGTCGATGATTCTGATACGTATAGCTGTGTAGCGAGGAATCTCATTGGAGCGGTGGAAGTATCAACTGTTTTGACAGTGGTAGATCGAGGTATGACCACTACTTGGATCATTTTTGTTAATGCAAGACATGGAAATTTTCTGCAGTGTTTTTGTCATTCCTTCAGTATATTTTCTGCAGTGTTTTTTGTCATTTCTTCAGTATATTTTCTTAGATTTAAGCGTTTCAGTATATAAAATATGTATGAATAATAATCAGTTGGCTACATACGGCCTGAGGATGTTACCTTGAGTAACACCACGGATCGCAACAATACCATACAGTGGTGTGGTCATCGGAACAATATTGGGAGGAGGAGGGGGGGTGAGTAATGTAGGAAACAGGTTCTTTACATACTTTCAATAAATATATTTAAACAGGAAATACAAGGAAAACAATGATTACGCCCATTCCAAACTGGGAAGACCTGAAGAGTGCTTCACGACAATTCAATATTTTTCGACAACACAAAATTAGATTACTATAGTGACCGTTTCGTTTGTCGGAAACTATTGACAGTTTAACACTTCGTAAAGCTGGTGTTCCGGCAAAAGGGGGCATATTAATTTTTTCTACAATCCGACAACTTGCGTTTTTATACGGATATGTATATATGTGTGTGTAACAAAAACAGTTGCAAGGGGTAAGTTTGGAATTAGGTATTATTTCTACATATCATCAATTTAGTTTCCATTATTATAAACAGTCATAGAAATATTCAGATGTTACATGTTCACACTCTTTTTTGTTACTTTTTTAACTTTGTTTATTGATATTTACTTCAACTCCCCCTCGTTCCCATCCTCTCTTTTCCTTTCTCTATCCCATTCTTTCTTTTCCTTCCTCAATCCCGTTTCCTCACTTCTCCCTTGATCCCATTCTAACCCTTCCTCCCTCAGTCCCATGCTCTCCTTTCCTCTCTCGATTCCATTCTCTCTCTTCCTCCCTCAATCTCATTCTTTCTCCTCCTTCCTCAATCTCATTCTTTCTCCTCCTTCCTCGGTCTCATTTTCTCTCTTCCTCCCTCGATCCCATTCTCTCTCTTCCTCCCTCGATCCCATTCTCTTTCTTCCTCCCTCGATACAATTCGCTTTCTTCCTTCGTCTATCCCCATTCCCTCTCTTCCTTTGTTGATGCCCTTCTTCTTCTTCCTCACTCGGTCCTATTCTCTCTCTTCCTTTCTGTAGCCCATTTTCCCTCTCCCTTCCCTCTCCCCCCTCCCGTCCCACTCCTATCCCCAACGTCTCTTTATGTTATATTATCTCGCTACTCGGTCACTTTCCGCATACCGTTTGCATTTATACTCTGTTTTAGTGTGTTTATGGGGTAGAGGTTTCTTTAAATCTCGTCATCTCGTATCATTTCAGGGTCAGAGAAGCCAAAGATCATTGGATCCCAAGGACAAAGATTTATCGACATGATTGGCAGTAACCACGTGGTAATAGGAGAAGACTTCACTGTTGTCAAGGGAAAGTCACTTGTGATTGAATGCAAGGTGAAGGGTTCGCCTTCTCCCAAAGTCCGCTGGTCACTAAACGGAAAACCAATCCATGAAGGATTGAAAGGCGGTTACGTTATTGACCACACGGGAACTGCTTTGCTTCTCCTTCATGTAGAGAGTAACATGGAAGGTGCTTACGTTTGTGAAGCAGAGAATTACCTGGGTAAAGACTCCGCTAGCTCCAAGTTGACCGTGACTGGTAAGTGCCCAGGAAGTACTTCCCCCGAGAAAAAGTGAATGCTTATCTACAACGAATACTACTTATTGTGGACGCGATGCGTAATATAGTAAAAGGACCTCGCAATTTTTGTTAACTCAGTGGCTCTCAAGCTTTGTTTTCGCCAGTCCTCCCACCATAATCAAACGCAACCCTCCCTTCCCCGAGTTGATGGATGACAGCTTTACAGATTGGCTTCTATTTATTGCACAAATACGATTTTGAATTTTTTTTTGTAATTTGCGCCTCGCTTCTTTATAGTGTTTCTTTTGGCTTGTTGCCACAAGTATGCAAGATATGCAGTAATTGTCCTTAACGGGAGGGGGGAAGTGAAGAGAAGAGGAAGCGTATTCGTTGTACCGATTTTTAATATATAATCATTCTTCCGATCACAGCATTGTGTATTCTAGCAGTAGAGAGCCTCTATGTAATTTCCTTTGCCATGAATCCCTCTGCGTAAGGATGTCGTTCCCGTGTTTGGGAACCACTGGCGAAATTACTGTATGTTGGATTTAATATATAATAAAGATTTGTTTACAATTTCTCTACGTTACTACATATACATTTATGTTCTGTTAAAGACCTTAGACTTTTAAAGACGGAAGTCCTTTTATATGTAAAGGAAATGACGTAGGCATGTTTCTCTCTTTGTAGTGATTTAAGGTCAGCGGTTCCATGTCGCCATGGCAGTGACTTATTATACAATAGAAAGTGAAAGCGAGTTCATTATCTTTAAGGTTGCAAGTTTTTATTCGTCCCGCTGCATGTTTTATAACTTTTAATAAAAATGGCTGTAAAAGAGTAATTGAATACTACGGAATATCTTACGGATAATGTATTTATAAAACAATTTTTAGATTTATAAAGTGTTATTATTGTTTTCTAATTTAATAGAGTTAGTTTAAGAGAGGAAAATACATACAACATATCTGCTATATGCAGCCCTTGTAGCACGCCGTATGTATAAGCCAGAAAAGGCATCGTAGTAGGTGTCTGGTAACGGGCAATTATGTGACAACGGAATTTGAAGCGGCAGGTGATCTGTTATCATTGGATAAGACCATTATTTGAAGGTTTCTAGATAGTGCATTTTGTACGTTATGTATTCCTGACCAGTAATAATATTTTTACGATGTGGTGACACTGTTATCGTATCCTAGCTATTCTTGTGATGGTAGCGTTTCGAAGAGATATGAAGATGTTTACTAAAATAGCATGATGGCATGGTATCCCTTCTCGATTTGATGTTTTCAAGACCAGCTTTCGAGGACATTTCGAGGCATGGAAGTAATTTCCTCTCAACACGTCTTTCCTCTGTGCAACTCACATTGTTCTGTCGTTAAGAAAAGTGATTGTTTTAAGAATAAAGGAAGACTCTAAATGGTCAGTCATTTTTGACAAGAGTAAAACCATGTTTATATAATAATTTGGAAGTTTCAGTATAGTGTTAGTTCTTTAAGACGCGCTATGTTTCATCAAGAACGCCACCTTTGTCCTGCTCTCCACGAATATTAAGGTCAATCTTTTTTTTTATTTTTCAATTTTTTTTACGGTATTTTTTACAAATTTTTTTCAGTACAAGATTTGATGCTAAATGATAATAAGATTTTTGTTTTCTCGGCAAAGCAAAATGACTTGAAAAATTTAAAGCAAGTTTTGCTTAATTGTTAGGTTTAACAGATCTCGTTAGGCATGCATCAAAGCGTATATTGAGTCACATTTCTGGTGTACGTCAAGGCTCTGTTATCAAAGGTCTTATCTTATCTAAGTGTTTGAAAAGCTGACGTTAAATATAAACTTGACAAGCAGTCTAAGGCGTATAGACCTTGAAAGACTTAAGTGATTTATTAGAGTGTTGTTTACTCGTAAATACGTGAATATTAAAGTTTGCCATGATGTTTGTTAAGAAAACGTATTATTTGATATTCGCCATCGAGGTGACTGTATGTGTGTGGGATTGGTGTTTTGGCATACGTGCAAGAATTAAAGGAAGGGTTTTTTTTCGTCAGCAATATTCTCCTGTTTAAAAGTAATGATGATGTATAATCGTATTATATCAAATCTGTTTCTTTCAAATACAAACTGCAATTTCTGATCGCGTTTTCCTGTATCACCACACTTTTCAAATTGAGAACTGACTGCTAGTCGTGTCCCCAGGAAGATGTGGTTTGAGAAATCACACTATTTATTACATATAGTTATAAGGTACTGTAACCAGAGATGGGCCTTGTTGAGGAATGTATCTTGTGTTTGAGGGCCCTTCTGAGGGGAATAAGAATTGAAAACTGTTGCTATGAATGGAAGGGACATTTTTTGGAAGGTGCCTGTCCGCATGAAAAGTGAAAACGTCATGAAGGAAGATGGGAACAAAAGGCTCCCTTAAGATTTAGATTGAGAAAACCCAAGGAAAAGCAAACGTGGAATTCATCTTTAACTACGCCACTTCGAATGGGATGCTTCTTTCCGAAATTGTTTTGGAGAACAGCGTTGCCTTAGTGACGTAGGTGTGATGAACGGGAGCAGTAATACGTTGTAATGTGAAATGTTTAGCTGGACTTCAACACTTGCACTACAAAGATGATTGAAGTCATTCGTATATTTTATACGAAGGGAAATGGGGAGCACAGGTGGATGTCCACACCACAGGGTATCACATCTCTTTAACTCACACTTTTCCTATGCCTATATTTGTTTTGGGATTTTTTTTTACTAAGCGATGATATTTTTTGGAAATAAAGTTTATGCAAATTGATGGGTGGGGGAAATGACCTCGCTACCAATTGAAATGGATGCCCCTAAGTACCCTTTACCGTACCTTTAACCTCCTCAATCCTGCGTTTCCGTGTCTCTCTATCGAAAGTGCTAATGTTTCGGCAGATTGGATTACACTGTCATCGTCTTAAGTAGGAAAGGCTGAAGTGACCGTGCTCCATAATCGGCCATAACTGAACCGCATATCTCTATTCTTCTTGCCACTGTAGCGCAATTGCCGCCGGTCATACAACCTGGTTCCGAGTTGGTCGTTCATGGGAAAACTATCAACCAGGTTAACCTGACAATCGGAGACCGACTCAAGACATCTGCAGGGCGCCCACTCTCCTTAACATGTCCAGTCAGCGGTGTTCCGAAGCCAACCATCATCTGGAAGAAAGATAAGAAAGTACTTGAAGCAAGGGATGGGTTACGTTTTGAAAATGAAGGCAATGTTCTTCGAATTGATTCGCTAGCTAAGGGAGATTCAGGAACGTACGAGTGTTTTGCAACCAACCCGGCAGGAGTGGCTCGCAGCTTCTCAGTTTTAAATGTCCTAGGTAAGTTACACTAGTTGATATATTTCAAATTGCACTCCTTAAAGATATTGACGCGGCATATTGCATGTGAAAAGACTCAGAAATAGTAGAAGTTGATAACAAAAGCGCTACGTTTACAAGCATACAAACAAGAAACTATTATATTTTGAGGCATTATCGTGAATTTATTTGCCCCTATCTGTTTCACTTTTCAAAATTCCCTCGTTTTTTTCCATTTTATAGCAAAGGCCTCGCCTGTAATTACAACTTTTGGGAGCAGCGCATCATACCTGGGAACAGAGCGCAAAGTAAGCGCCCTTATAGGTACCAACTTGACAGTAATGTCCGGAAAGGTGCTCAGGCTTGATTGTCCATACGAGGCTTTGGATGGAACTGAGGTTGACGTAAAATGGAAGATCGACGGAAACGATTTGGCATACGACAAGAAGGTATCGCAAGTCGGTAATAGCCTTATAATCAGGAACGTGCAATTATTTGACGAAGGACTTTATTCTTGTGTTGTCAGTAACGACATAGGGAAAGACAGCATGGTTTCTATGGTCAAGATATCCGGTAGGTATTGTCGTATAAGGCAATTTTTAGGATTGTTGGTGTTTTGTTTGTTCCATTTAAAGAGTAGGGCATGAGAATTTGAAGTTTCGATTTCCGGACGGTCCGATCTTAAGAGATTAACTCATGAGGAGTGGCATTTAATAGGCTCACAGTTACAGTTTGAGTAGCATCAAACATAGCCGGAGAATTTAAGAATGTAACAAGGTGTGGCTCGAGCGGAAATCTACTGTGGCTCTTGTTGCGTTGTAACACTTGGCGCAGGATGGATTAAACAGTATTTGCATAGAGTTGCAAGAAGGCTTCGCTGCTTAGTTAACGTATCAAATTATGAATCAGCCGTTTGCTGCCCAGCACAAAAGTAAGTGTAACACCGATAAGCTTGCAGCTACACTTGTATGTAATGAAAGGAGTGCCTATTGTACTTAGTATGTATTTTATTTCCGGTTTATCAACTGTTGTAGTACAGAAGGGCGCTTGGTTGTAAATGATAATAAGATGCTGGAACAACCTACTAATTTCTGACGAGAGATAAAGGAAATGCCAAATCAGGAATTTTCGATACAGGCAACGTTTCGTGTCCTAAAATTTTCTTATGTCTACTGGAAATTGGCCAAACTTGAACCAATTCCTGAGCTGCACTCAAGAGCCGGGTCCTCAGGTCTGCTCAGGGGCCAGTTTCCCCAATTCAATCTTATAAACTTAAACCAATTACCAGTGCGTTTGAGCAAGATAAAAAGTCGTTTGTATTATAGTTTCGATGTTGGGTTTTTTATTTATCATCTTTGGTTCCCAGTTCGTCGCGATTTTTGTAGTATCTCTTTGATGGTGCCTGAGACCAATTCCACATCAAGACTTCGTTGTCCCACAGTGAACACTGTAAAATCTGCACACTTATTTATGTGAAAACTTCTCTGTCATAGTAGACGGCTATTAATATACTTCGAGTTTCTTGAGTGATACTGAAGAACTATCTGAAATGAAGTAAGCTAGTGATAATTATGTAAAGGCAATAAGTCCATAATTTTTTTTCTGTACGAACAATCACTCTGTATCCTTGTGTTACAGACTCCATGGTGTCATTTCACGACCATTTGAAAATCGATTGCTTGCATAATGATGCCATATGTTACTTTTACAGCTTCGCCACACATTGTTGACAGCGAAACTCCGTCAAGGAAAACTGTTCAGACATTCGGTGGAGCGGACCATGGCACCACAGTGCGGATAGTGAGCGGTGGTAACTTCTCAGTCGTAGAAGGGCAGACGGTGGAGATTAAGTGCCCCTTACATGGCTCACCTCGTCCTGTGATCACGTGGTGGCGTCATCACAAGCGCATCGTATCCGGAGAACAGTATAGAGTAAGAGGAGGAATTCTTGTGATAAAACACGTGCGTAGGAAAGATGCAGGCTCGATTACTTGTCGTGGCACATCTCGACTGGGGAATTCATTTTCGAAGACGGTACTTAGTGTTCTAGGTAAGTAAGTAAATACAGTTATAAAGATAGTGAAATAAAAGAAAGTGAGCTATTTAGAAGCCCATAAGTATTTAATTTTCAAGTGTGAAGTTACTGTACTCTCATACTCTCATTAGGCCCAACTCCTATAATCATGGCCGTTTGGAGAATAAAGTAAAACTCCCTACTGGGTACCATCTTGGATGAACGCTTTTGCAGCAAAACTATCTGGTTCATGTGGGTCTCATTATGTTATTCATTGTATAAAATTTCCTTGATTGGCGCCCCTACTATAATTGCAGCATTGTCAAATACCCTGAGCGCTAATTCCTGTCATTTGCGGTAATGGATTTGAAGCTACATAAGACATAAGACAGCAGATTAAGACAAACGCCCGCATCTACGTGCGGAAGAATGTTTGAATTCTAGTAGCAGTGCTGCAAGCACAAGTCTTATATGCACATCTGTTCTTTCTCGTAGACACGTCGAAACCCGTCATAAAGCGAACTAACGGTACCATTATTCGCAAGAACATGCACCACGCGGTTGATGCTTCTGTTGGAAATCTTATTTTCGCGGTGACAGGGATGACTGTGCGTCTTTTGTGCCCAGCAGTTGGGTACCCGAAGCCTACTTTAAAGTGGTTCTTCAATGGTGCCAACGTTGAATCCAATCGCCTTTTTGTGCAAGAGAAGGAAACAAATTCTCTCGTTATTCCTAGATTGAGCGTCCATTTAGAAGGAACGTACAACTGTACGGCAACTAACGTATACGGAAAAGATACGGGATCAATCAAAGTGGTAACAATGGGTGAGTAGAGTAAGACACCTTTGAGGGAGTCCCCTTAGGTCGGGTAAACTCCACACAAACCACCCTTTTATATTTGGCCATCAATACTTTTTTGGAGATTTATGTAAAACCGATGTGATCAAGTATATTAGAAATCTGCTGGCAGGCAGGGGAAATTAAAAACTTCTGCAATGAAATCTGGGTATGTTTTTAAAGTTATCTGAACGAAATCAGCGATTATTTTGACAATCAGTGGCTTGTATACATACGTATTGCTCCTTCTAATAGCTTTTGAGGCGGGTGAGATGTGATTAAGGTAGCCAGTAGATTTGTGTTCTATAACAACTTTCAGTCTTTATCTTTTGATTCTTTCACGGCCATTAAGCAAATTCTTCCCTTCCATGGTATTTCTGGACTTCATTTCAGTGACAGCATGCAAAGCGTAGTATGAAGACAATTATGAAAACTGGAATAGAATTCTCCACTTGGAAATTTTTAGTCAGCCTACTGCGCGAGTTTGCCGAACACATTACTTGCCTTATTGAAAGCTGTTTCGATGATCGAAGCTTCCAAGCAATGATGACATATTGTAAATCGCGTATATGTCTGTTCGCCCAAAATCGTACGCAAAGGCGCCTTAAGCTGCACTTTTGTATCACGAAGACTAGCAAATTCTGCTTTGTTGCCAAAAAAATTCATGTTTAACGACAAAAACAGTACATGGTTGGTTAACTCTTCTATAAAAAATGTTGCCCTATTGCCGATTTGTTGCCCAGTCAGAGAAAACTGATAACAAAACGCCTCTATCCGTTTGCACTTGCACAGTGTGTAGAAAGGGATGATTCGAAGCTGTTTTTAACGTCAGTCATGGAGTTTGTGTATGGCCCCCCTGACCACTCGTCTCAAGCAATAAAGATTTTATTTTGTTCTTTCCCAAGGCTTGGGAAAGTTTGAGTAGAAATATGCAAAATCTAACTGTTTTCGCTTCGTTTTGCTGTTCAAAAACGTTGCCACCACCATTTCTTTAGCCCAATGTTTTCTCTTGTTTTATCTCGGTTTCTTCTTTAGCTTACGCTTTGTTTCTTCTCTTGTTTAAGCCTGATCTCTTCACTTCATTTAGTCCGGTTCTCTTATTTTAGCCCCGACAGCACCAAGAATAGTGAAGTCGAAAAATAGTCTTGTTGCGAGGAGAAACCGAAAACAGATGTTGACCATCAACATCGGAGACTTCGCGAAGGTGTTTGCAGGTCAAGACTTGCTGATCGACTGCAACGCACATGGAGTTCCAGCACCGAATATCATTTGGAAGAAAGACGATCGTGTTCTTAGGAATACTTCAAGGATCGGGCTACTAGAAAGCGGAACTTTGAAGATAACAGACATCAAGGAGGGGCATACTGGAATCTACCTTTGCTTAGCTACCAATAGTGAAGGAGTCGATTCTTTCCAGAGCAGGGTCGTTGTTCTAGGTAAGGTTGTTGTTGCTGGACACTATTTGGTGTTTCATGACTCAAACTTTGTAATGGTAGAATAAACTAGAAAAAGATGATTTATCTGCCTTAGGAAATTTTTGCAAGTGTATTTTTTTTTCAAGAACCGCGGACCCCACCACACGTCAGACGGTACATTGCACATAAACAATTTATTGACAGGGTTGTACTATTACGTTGAAGTATGATGCAATGAAGAATCTCTCAAAGTATAAAAACAACTGTTGTCTTGCAGGTTACACTTAATATTGCCTCAGCATTGCTTTAGTCTGCTGCTTTGTAATAGAGACGAAAGGTTCCTTCTTACCCAACCTAAAAATCTTAGTCTGATTATCAACTTAGGATAACATAAAGTTTGATATGAGAATACTTGATACTTTGATGCTTCATTCTTACTGACATGATTTGGTAGTTAATACCTCCCTGAAGTATCTGTTGGCACGACCTTTCTGTTGCTCGCAGTCTTGCAACAGTCATACTCACAGATTCTGAGAAAAGAGTACATTTTGTACCCATTCTTAACCAAGCTTCCATCCCTCTTGAGGTCAGAAAGTATAAACCAACCTTGATACTAACATTGTTAAGCATGAACCAAGCCACTGTGGGTGTTACATCTCTTGACACGACATTAATAGACACAGATTTTTGAACAAAACTCTGAAAAGCAAAACGGTCCTTTCACGAGAATTCCTGATAGTTTCAATGGTAGGCTCCCTGCTTACTTCGAGGACGATTCCATGATCTAGCACAGCATACTCTTTCCTTTTTCTTCATTCTATAATGACAAGGGAGTTTAAGCCCTGTTCCCGTCTGCACTGGAACTTTCACTACTTTTGTTTGCCAATTTTTTATCCAATTATGATGACAGTAGTTGTTGCTGCACATGAAATGTTGTGTCATGTTATAAAACTGTACAATTCAAATAGGCTTTTGGGAATTGGGGGTGTGTGCAAATTGTGTGCAAATTTTTCTGTGGCTATCAGTTGAAATGTGTGCATGGACCTATAGCGGTAACAAGAACAGATATTGCCAAACCTGTTTCGAAAGATTTCAGCACGTCAGTGGGTCTTACACTAGGGCCTGCTGCACCAAAGTCTTTGAGATGTACATCTGTTTGCCCAAATCCTTAGGTATAACTAATTATAACTTATTACCAAACCTTACATTACTATCGTTACTGGCCCCAGTTACGTATTCCCCTCCCCCCTTCCCCCGACGTAAAGACGTGTGAATAGTTTACAGCACGTGTGCCAAATTATCTTCACCACTTCCACATTTTTCTTTAACTCAAGGCTGTAATCAGGAAATGACGCTTGGTGGTTGTCTAACTCTTTAACGCACGTACACTAGAAAGAAATCAAAAGACCTACGAGGAGTTATTAATGCTCACGCCCTACTCCATTTACGTCAGTCTTCTATGTTTGCAGGACTTTATGACTAGACCATAAAAGTACACTTTACGGAATTTCGTATAAATTGATAAGAATCCCACTTCATTTCTTTTCCATTTTGTCACTCTTTTATCAAACAAGCTATGCCACCCTTGCCTGACCAACAGTGTGGAAAGATACATTCCAAAATTTTTTTGCAGTTACCCATAACTGTATCCCTTTTATTTTCTAATTTTCTTGTAATTGTGAATGGGACAGGCCTATTAGACAAGTCATTGTCTCCAAAACCCGCAAGTAAATGCCTTACGTAACCGTTGGTCGGTTTTAGTAACTTGTTCTCCTGTGACTTCAGTCTTAACACGGCCAGCAGAATATTTGCTTATCTATAAGACCAGTATGAAAGAGGCTATGAGTTGCATTCCAAGGTCTCTCACTGATCATAGAACTAATTTCCTTTTCATTGTTTTAAACTATAGTGTTTTGCAAACTAGTCCCGTTGACAAGAAATCCTTCTCTAATGCAAATTGTGTCAACAATCCATCTAACGTGACTTGTATAAAATTACTTCTCTTCAATGGAATACCATGACGGGTTAAGTTTGGTTGACCACCACCGAGTTGTTTTACCTATTACTTAGCAAATACATTGTCTTGCGCTTGCTGTTTTCCTCGCATAGAGTGATTATCTCACGCGCTATGGGAAGGTGACGTCACAGACATATTATGACAGGGGGTCACTTAATGATAAATGCTTAGGAAATATAGTAAAGGATGGGGTCTAAAATTTATGACAAAATTTGTAAATATTAACCCAAATATTTTGATACAGTTTTCGTCAGTCACTGTACATCAATTCCTATTCACCGTTTGTCTTTAGAAGACAGTAATCTTGCTTTAGGTTAATCTACAAGAAGTTTGTCTACGAACAGTTTGTTTTTTTCCAATCAGTCATGGTAATGCGTTGTTTATGTCACCCTTATTCTGTCCTAGATCTTCAAATTTGATCGTATTTGATGCAAAAGCATGACGAAGCAAATTTATTCTCTTTTATAAAGAGTCTGAGACAATCTTTCATCTTTCGAAATGTGACTGAGCGACCCCGCAAAATCTCTACACCCTCCTGTATGTGTCCATGAGTATCTGTATGATTCGTAGGCCTTATCGTAAACTCTACTTGTAGTAAGGTATACGTTCCTTATCTTTCATCAGGGACCGTTCCGTCATCCCCCACTTATAACAACTGCCGGTTTTAGGGGGATGCGGAACACAGCTTCATTCAGTACACTCGATGACAGTGAAGGGCCCCGGCATTGCTTATGATCTCACATTGCACTATGATTTACCCCCTTTTCTCCGTAGATTTGAGTGAATGTCTCTATTCTATCAAAAGGAAGGCTATCAAAAAGAAGTCCAAGGTTGGCTTAACTAATGCCCCAGGCCTTCAAAGTACCCCCTTCCAGTATAAGATCTAATGTAAGTATCTCAGGGTTGTGGTGCTTTTAAGAAATTTATTAGTAAAGTTGTAACTTGGCACAGTAAATTTCAGTAAAGTTGCTTCAAAATATTCACGAGGAACGAGTTTAATTTCTATGTTTTATACGTAAATCACTTGCCACTTCAACATGACCGAATTACTAGATCTGTGAAAAGGAAAGCTCCGTGGATTACTAAGGCCAAAGAGTCGAATAAAGGCTCCATTATAGTTTATGAGAAAGTTGAATTGTCAATAAAGAAGCTGTCAAGACGTGAAGCTTGTAGCGCAAGAACGGCTTATAAATATAATAAGAAAGTATTTTGACTCACCAGTCCAGAATGGATACTTGCAATAAG
>JAAAKL020007227.1:5914-17117 GCA_010016065.2 Carybdea cf. marsupialis auct. non (Linnaeus, 1758) | reverse complement strand
GGCCATTGTTGGCGTGTGTCTTTGGTTAGGATCCGGGGCCATTGTTGGCGTGTGTCTTTGGTTAGGATCCGGGGCCGTTGTTGGCGTGTGTCTTTGGTGAGGATCTGGGGCCATTGTTGGCGTGTGTCTTTGGTTTGGATCTGGGGCCATTGTTGGCGTGTGTCTTCGGTCAGGATCTGGGGCCATTGTTGGCGTGTGTCTTTGGTGAGGATCTGGGGCGGTTCTTGTCAGATTTGGCGATAAATCGCCAATTCAACGATTTTGTAACCACAGAGACGCCCCCAAGCCCATCGTTTGCTACATTTTGTTGGATGTTTGGGCTATAAAGTAGAAACATTTGGACTTGAACCTGCCCCATAAAGTACAGCATTGTGCAACTAGGTGGATGATTTTTGCGACGAAATGCATCACTAGTCTGGCAACAATGACTTGGTCGTTACAGAAGGAGCAGCAAGGCTGACCAAAGATAGGAAAGACTTGTCCGAATTATTTCAAATGTAGACCCAATCGTCGTTCTTATATCAAACTTCACAGAAAATGAAGGGCAGAAAGGTAGAATCGACACTACGGCTGTTAATAAATTTTCTTTGCCCTGGCTTTGAAAGACACCGTTTATCTGAAAAGATGAGGATCGGCAAGCGATAAAGAAAAGCACGTAAAGAATAAAACTAGATTTCGGACAGCGTTCCGTCCCTTTTTGACTTCCACAGGTGTATCACAGACCTTGCTATTAAACACGAGCACTGACAGTATGTTATATTGGTTGTACCGCGAACTTTAACATTTGACATTTCAACGAGGTTAAGCAATGTTGAGGCCGAGCTGAAAGCAGCAGGGAACGACTATATAACAAAGTGAGAGTAGAGGGCATCACAAAAAGGGAGGCGGGTATACATAACAAGTACAAGAGGGTGGGTGGGTCAAAGAACATGCCTCTCTGCTCATCAGGACGTATGATGAGAGATTGTGGGTCAAGGAACATACGTAAGTCTAAACAATCATACAAAGATGAATAAGTAAGCGAATCGATCGATATTTAAAATGACAGGAAAGGTATGGGGAGAATATTTTAAATAAGAAAGCAATCACGCTGATCAAAATGGAATGCAACAAAAAAGAAGCAGTCAATTCGTAAATACTTGCACGGAAAGATGAAAGGCTAGATATATGGTTACGTAAAATTTACTGAAGAATCGTACGGCATAGTACATAGGCGATGAGATTGCCACGATTATTATAATGCTAATAGTCCTTATCCCAAAGAAAAGTAGCTTCCTTCATCTTTCGGAAATCTCTGTCATGTTCCTATCGTAGTAAACGAGTGTTATTTACTTCTAGAAAAGGCACCTTGTAAACGAGGCCAGTGGAGTTTATCATAGGCAGAAGATATCAGCTAATTTCTATAGAATTCGTTTCTAAAGAAACCAATATTCAATTTTGTTACTTTGTTCTTTCAGCTCACAACATGACGATCCAGGTCCGATATCAAAATTCTGTAAAATGCGAATTAGGTTACCTTTTGTAGGCGAAACACGACGTCACCGAGGTTAAAACTAAGATGTAAACCGTTTTCCGTGTTAAAATTTCGTACCAAATTTAACGCGGAGCTTGCGCGGTTTGTTTGGCTGTAAGATCTGTTTGAGAAAAGTTCATAGGGTGCAGACTCGATTTCCCCTTCTATCGTTTCTGCATTTTGTGATAAAGATAAAGGGAGTGGTATATTTTTAAGAGTTTTTTATAAGAATAACCGAACTAGCTTGCCTACGGAAGATGCTTGACAAAGATAAGATAAATAAGTCAACTGATGAATACAACGTTTGTCTTTAAACAGGTCAAATGTTGTCTTGCAGTAACAACGTTGCCCAGATGAAAAATGCTTCTTCTTTTGAAAAGTGAGAGTAATAGGAAAGTTGCTTGTGACAGCCATTACTGCTTGTTTGGCTTTCTTTCTTTCTTTCTTTCTTTCTTTCTTTCTTTCTTTCTTTCTTTCTTTCTTTCTTTCTTTCTTTCCTTCTTTCCTTCTTTCGTTCGTTCTACATTTCTTTCTTTCTTTCCATCCCTCTTTCTTTCCATCCCTCGTTCTTTCCATCCTTCTTTCTTTCCATCCCTCGTTCTTTCCATCCTTCTTTCTTTCTTTCTAGATTTCTTTCTTTCTTTCTACATTTCTTTCTTTCTTTCTACATTTCTTTCTTTCTTTCTAGATTTCTTTCTTTCTTTCTCTCTTTCTTTCTACATTTCTTTCTACATTTCTTTCTTTTTACATTTCTTTCTTTCTACATTTTTCTTTCTACATTTCTTTCTTCCTTTTTTTCTACATCTGTCTTTCTTTCTTTCTACATTTGCCTTTCTTTGTTTCTACATTTGTCTTTCTTTCTTTCTTTCTTTCTTCATTTCAGTCTTCCTTTCATTCATTCTTTCGTAGTTATCTGTGTTCCTTCCTTTTATATTTTTCTTTTTTGTTCCTTTTGTTCCTTCTTCCTGCCACCCTTCATTTGTTTAATTTTGACTTGTGCTCTTGCTCTCCCTTTTTCCTCCATTCTTTCATTGTTTCATTGTTTGTTTTTCTTTTCTTTCATTGTTTCATTGTTTGTTTTTCTTTTCTTTCATTTTCTTTTCTGTCTTCATGTTTTGTTCTGTTTCCTCATCTGCCTTCTTCTTTGTTCTTTTCATACTTTTGTTAGTTATCATTTTTCCATTTTGCATTATTTTCCATTATATTTTCTCTGTACCGTTCTTTTTCCAGAGCTGTTTTTTATATGCGGTGGTCGATTTGCTCTGCAGGAAAAACCCCGATCATCTGTGGTGCGAGATGGACTGTTTCTATTCTTATTTCTGTGTCCCGTCTTCTGCTTAAAATCCCTTTAACACAATATTGCCTTCTTTTTTCAGACGAAACTCGACAAAGAACAGTTAACCAAGAAGCTGGCATGCTATGACCCTATTAAATTCGGATGTAATGATGTTCGCTCGTCAAATGAGCGACTAAAGTCAACAAACTGGACTCTTGGCGAGGTAAGTGGGCTGGTTTTATTACCACAAGAAGGAAATACTGAGCCTGGATGTGTTCAAATCTTCTCATTACACAGAGAGTTTGTTTATCCTGTTATACTTTAAAGTAAAGCACTGATTAGCTTACTTAAGCCTTTGTTAGCAACAGGGAAGATCACTGAGACAATACTGTCTTTGTCCTTCTGGGCCCTGCTGTCTCAAACTCCATGAAAATTCGATCAAGTTCTCACCCATTCGTAAGGCCATATGAAGCAATATTTTTAGGAACGTCCCTTTCAAATATGTACCCCTTTAGACGAGCTCAGTAAAGAGCCTAATCTTTAATTTTTCACCTTCTGGAAACAGTTTACAAGTGCGCACGCCCGATTGATTGCCCCTGTAAAATTTTAGGAGCTAATGACCTTCCATAAGCGCGCCATTTCTGTCATTGTGAGTGTGCCTTTCTCAAACAGTCTTGTGTAGCTCGATCATTAAAAAAGACAACAGAGAGAATGCCAAGTTTAATTAAGGGTGGGTTTTTGAGGCTTTTAAAAAAACTTCGTAATTAGCGCCGCTAGCATTCCCAGGGCCCTAAGTATGATGTTTTAGGGGGTGATGGAAAGGGTATTAGAAGAAACAAGTTAATGGCCAAGACAGCCACTATGTAGGAGATTTTTTCTTTTCGATATTCATCGAACTTGATTTCCAGTTTTGCCTGTAATAATTAGATAGCGACTCTGTCCATATTTCTGGGCGTCGATTTCTCATCACGCAAACAGTGAAGCACAACAAATGAATACCATTTTGCTATGTTATGTACTATTATATGATATTCTATTTCGGATATTTTTGTGGTCCACCTGTGATCCACCCTCTCATGATTCGCGCTCTACCAACTGAGCTAGGTGACCCTAAAGTAGGTAAAAACAAAATAATTAATTCCTTTATTTATTTTTTTTCTAATGTTATTTCAAATCCTCACATCTTGATGGGAAATTAGTATTTAAAGTTCTTGTGGATGAGGTGGCCCAATAGACAACCATATACAACCAGAGTAGCCTGGGTTCCACCCGGGTCTCCGACATATCGTTGTGATCTTGGGTAAGTCATTTCACTGCCTCATATTACTCACGCATGCAGGTATTGCAAGCTGCATGCATTTACATTAAGTAAATGCTCCACCTTCCTTCAATAAAAGGTGACAAAAAAGCTAACAAATGATGTATTGTATCCACTACTCCTTGATATTTCAAGAGAACTGTCAGTGCAGTGTCACCTCTATTTTATTCATACTAGCAACATGTTTGTACCTTCTTATTTTCAGGAGTTTGTAACGTTATCAAAGGATCTCCATCAAATTTCAGAAAAATTAAGCGAGCGAGAAGAAGAGATAGCAGAACTAAAAGCAGAGCGCAGTAACATTAAGGTGAGTCTAATTAGTAACGTTAAGATGAATATGATCTTTAACATTAAGATCAGTGTGATTAATAAGAGTAAGATTAATTCGATCGATAAGATTAGAGTCATTAGTAAGATGAGTCTGATTAGTAAGAGTAAGTTGAGTCTCATTAGTAAGAGTAAGTTGAGTCTGATTAGTGAGAGTAAGGTGATTCTGATTGATAAGAGTTAGATGAGTCTTATTAGTAAGGGTAAGATAATTTTGATCAGTAAGAGTAAGATGAGTTTTATTAGTAAGGGTAAGATAATTCTGATTGGTAAGAGTAAGAGGAGTCTGATTGGAAAGAGTAAGATAATTCTGATTGGGAAGAGTAAGATAGTTCTGATTGGAAAGAGTAAGGTGAGTCTGATTGCCAAGAGTAAGATAATTCTGAATGGTAAGAGTTAAGGTAGGTGAGATTAGTAACATTTAAGGTAAGTTTGTTCAGTAACATTAAGTATGTGATACCCAGCGGTCGTTCAAGTAGCCCTCGAGAATGGAGGTGAGCGATCGCTTAATCAATATGCAAGCCATCAGTAAATAGTCATCCTGTCGCTATGTGTATCAGTATATCGATTGTTTGGTAAGTAAATATATAGATAATTTTATCAAATGCAAAATTAACCATCTTCTGTTGATGGTTGCTTAGTTGCTTGCAGTCTGTGAGTTATAGGCAGTTGCCATTTTTGTATTTACCAAAATGGTTTCTATCGATACACGTACTTGATAGTTTATTGGCAAATTTGATCATGCTTAGCTATTTCTGTGATGTTTACAATTGCATTGATCAACTGACAACCATGCAAATCATGCTATTAGCTTATACATTACATAAGTTAGATAGTACGACTTCTTGTGAAAAGTTACTGCCTAGGAAGAAATAAATCGATGCTACAGAATTGATTGGTAACCTAACACATATAACGGAATGAGGCGAGTCTAGTTGGTTTCAGACGCAGTGGAATAAGACTGCACGTTAACAGACAACAAAAAGCAGGAAGAGTTGCCGCCAAACGATCTATTTTAGAGGAAGCCAGTTGAATGACCCCCGTCTGTGTCTTGGAGAACCCTATAGTAAACTAGTAGAAAGACACCGAGGGGCTTCTATTGCCAAATTTACTCTATGATCTGCAGTTGCAATGAAGTATAGTAGAACCCCGCTGTTGTTGACACGTTTGGGACTAAGCCTGAGTAACCACAATAGTAGGGTGTCCCATGCAACAGCATATACCAAATAAGGGGCAAAGCGTGAAAATAACGTCAAGCCTTAACAATTTCCACGCCCAAGAACAATGGGTTGGCTTGCTATGGCGTGCCACCTTGGGAATCTCTAAGAATTCTCGTATCTGATTACTTATATTACCTGTATCATAACCTCGCTCCCAACTAAGATTTAACGTTAGCCGTCAGGCTACCCTATCGTGGTTAACAATCATACAGGTATAATATGCAAAAGGTCCAGGAAATATGGTGGATTGCGATGTAAAAGTGAAAAAGTGTACCGGTCGATCTTTTGCTGCATTTTGCTGCAATGAATGCCCTGGATTTGGCGTTATTACAAAGGCAACATTTGAACTGTCAAAAAGTGCGTGGCCTTTGTTTTATATAAATTCAATTTGCTTAATTTTTATATAATTCTGAAATAGCTGTGAATGTAAATACCCTTACAAGCATTGCGTTGTCTGTACTAGCGACTTTTGGCAATTATTTATGAATTTTCAAAACCTTTTCTGTTTAGGAAGAGACGTTATAGGGGACAACGGCTCTGAGGTGTCACTTTAACATGTCAATTTCCCTAACATGGGCCGGCGGACCCCTTCATCTTTTGAGAAGAGAAATTCTCAAAGCTCCTCAGTATTGGGATGTAACTGGGGTCGGTGGTTTTCTTAGCAAGCTCGTAGACTACACGGCCACACTCTTAGTACGGTAATGTAACTAGTCACCACCTTTAGTACTATTACTTATTAATTTATTACTTTACCTATTAGCCACCCACATTACTGACACTATCTCTTGATAAGACTGCCCGCAGATCAGACTCGTAGATGTCATCTTGTCCCAACCCTTCTGCCTCACATATCCTGTGTGCAGATAAAACATTTATGTGATGAGTCGCGTTGTATCTTGTATATTGTATTGACCGTAGTCTTATTCTCTTTCAGCTTCTGTTAGAACATTTAGAGTGCCTTGTTTCTCGGCACGAAAGGTCCCTTAGGATGACAGTTGTAAAAAGACAAGCGCAGACCTCTGCGGGGGTATCTTCCGAAGTGGAGGTTTTAAAGGCTCTCAAGTCACTGTTTGAGCACCATAAAGCGCTGGATGAAAAGGTATGTGATGTACTTTTGACTATTAACGTGCAAACTACAGGAGAATAGGCTTGGTTTTTTTTAATATCATTCCCCTTGTTCTTCCTACTGTCGAGTCCTTAGGTATGCGGAGGGAAAGTGTGACGTCACGATTTTGAAAATGTTAGTATCATGGCAAAAGTACTCAATTTTCATGTTGTTCTATTAGTGAGAACGTCAATGGCCACAATTGAGTGTGATGCCCCTTCCCAACACCGAGATATCAGCTTTCAAAGTTTTCAATTTCTCTAACAAACCATTCCCAACACAGAGATATCAGCTTTCAAAGTTTTAAATCTCTCTAACAAAACCTTATTATTTGCTGCTGGATCCTAACTTAAGGATCTAAGGTATACTAACAGCTTTTTAACCAGATATTTTTAAAATTCAAACGCCTTTAGTTTAAACACTATATACACTACAGGTCTAGTATTTTGGGAAACAGCCTATTCCTTGGAAGCCTTTAGATATCTGTAGTCAAATCTTACTGTTTCCAAAACTTTTTATTTGTGATGTCATCACTTTCCCCTCGCATTATGGCCAATAGGAGTTTATATTTATTAAACCCCTTCTTGTTATCTAGTGTACTCATATAATCGTATGATTCCAGTTTTTGATATCTAGTCTTACTTTCAGTGATGAACTTTGATACTAGTATGAAATGAAAGGTTTGGTTTCAAGCGCTCCACAGGAGGGTCTTACTGGAGAAATTTACAGGTACAGTTACAATGTTTCACAAGGAAGGGTCCTTCTGTTGCACCAGGGCATGCTGTGAACATCTTATCGTGGAAGTGTTATTTAAGTTATAGTACTAGCTACATATTGGTAAGTGTCTATCAGCGGCACATCAGGGGGAGGAGGGTTCGTTCTTTCATGTGCCTGTATTAATCTGTGTTTTTTTGTCGATAGACCACGCAGTTGGAATAGTGCTTCTTTGATACAGCCTATGTCTATCGGTGACGCTTGTGATCGAACGTACTCACGCTCACACACTTTCAGAGAGTACAGCACGAGTGAAAAATCGCGTATGCCAAGACCAGTTTCGAACGTGTAATCGTGCATGCAGAACAGGAGTTCACACATTTTCTCTACCTTATTTGTTGCTACTTTCTGACGATATTACACGAGTGAAAAATCGCTGATGCCAAGACCTGTTTCGAGCGTGTAATTGTGAATGCAGAACAGGAATTCACACGTTTTCTATACCTTATTCGTTGCTTCTTTCAGACGATGTAGCATGAATGAGAAATTGTTTATGCCAATACCCGTTTAGAGCGTGTAATCGTGCATGCAGAACAGGAATTCACACGTTATCTGTACCTTGTTTATTGCTTATTTTAACCAGCAGGATTTAATCTGCATCTTTATTTCCTTTCACGTCATTTTTTAATTTGGGCTGATCTTGTTAATAAATCACCAACGAGATGTGTTGGACAATAACGGATGCCAAAACTTTAGGACGTTTCGTAACATGTAGTATTCTATGTGTAACAAAGCATTCCAGATAGAGTCAGTAACTTCAACTGAATGTGGCAGTGACACCTTTCATATCGCCGTTGTATTTTATGTTTTTGCTTGTTGCTCGAATACCTCCTAGAACATTGTTGATAATGTAAGATTTTAATGCCTTGTTTTGTTTGTCAAATTTTATATTTTTGCAAGACACTTGTCCTTGAATATATATAAATTTTGGGGTGCTAGCATTTAAGTTGACGGATTAGAGTGGTTTTGGGTGGACATGGTGAGGATGGAAGTTAACAGCTCTAAAAATATTTTTAAAAGTGTACAACAAAGGGGATGGGATGTACTTTGCACCTACTGGTGGTGAAGAAGGTAAATTGGCAAGGCTTACATTAGATTTACTTGATTTGGCAAAACTGACGTAGTCAAGCAAAATTTTCCTGTGATACATGATATAAAATGTCATGATTAAGTACCTACTTCGTTCCGTATGCCATGTTCCATTAATTTTCAAGAGCATGATTTACCCCTCCCCGGCCCCCGCCCACTGATTAGTAGAGAGCCTCAATTCCATAACTAACTTGGAAATCTGCTAATACTGTTGGCGACCGTCTGGCTTCCCGGACCGTGTAGCTACATTTGCCTCGTTCTCGAATATTCTGCCTTGTTTTCAACTAGACGTTGAACCTGTATGAGTGAGAGGTCGAAAAAGGTAGCTAGATGATCCAGCTGAACGTTCTGCGCAGAAATGGAAACGAGTTCTCTGAGTACATTCGATCTGCCGACATTAACGATGTCAGACGGAAGCAATGTTTACAAGTCTGTTCTGTACTGATGCTTGACGTGACAAGGCCAATACTCCAGTGGAGTTTTTCGACCTCTCATTCATACAGGATCAACGTATAGTTGAGAATGAGACAGGATATGTGAGAACGAAGCAAATGTAGCCAAACGGTCCGGGTAGTCAAACGGTCTCCAACAATACTACTCATTCTGTTGTAGATATACTGATGTATTTTCGCCGTTTCGAAGAGTAATAGACGACGATATATCCGTCTGCCGTTTAATCACACGCTTGTTGCCAAGAATGGCTTCATATCTTGTTGTACGTCCCTTCACTAAGTGATTGTCTTATATATTACTTAGGTTTCGGTCGTTACTAATCCACGGGTTTTGTCAAAGGGATAGTGTCTAAGAGGTTCTTGAATACAACGGAGCCTTTCCTTACCCCTGGTAACACCAATATGAAATGCAGGCGCTGTTTTCAGCGTGTACATTAGTATGTTTGAGTGGAGCTAATCGTTACCAAGGTGTTTAGGGAACATGCTTCTTATTGGGGTGGCTGCGTACAGCCTGCTAACTTGGTTGAATTGCATTTGTCGTCCCTCAACAGGTGCGAGAACGGTTACGGATGGCGTTAGACAAATCAAAACACTTGGAAGAAGAATTGACGATCGCTAACGTGGAAGTGAGTAAACCATTTTCAAAAAAGTCTACTTCTCAAGTCTGCAATTTAATTTACAGATTTTAGCATTCTTAAACGTGTCTAATTCGTAGCTCTATACTTGGAATCCACCAGAAAAGCTGCGTGTTCTGTTTGTTCACTATATTTCACATCTGAACCATTAGAGACACGACGATACGTTTTAAGAAACTGCCACTAAAGCAGTCGTTTGCCGTGCTAGTGAAGTGAGGCTTGATTACGTCAAGCGTTGTAGAGCCTTGTAGAGTTAGGCTTGACTTCAACTGAGTAACTTCAACGAAATTTATTCCTGTTTGGTATTTAAATGTAATATCGGAATTGTTTAACCAGCTCTGATGATCACTAGACTTTGGGAAGTGTGAGGTGGCACACTGAAGGCATTTAAAACGCTAAACTTGCCTCAACATTTTGAAATTTGACGCATGATTATTAATGACTCTTGTCAGATTCTAATGGCCGTATGGTGGGCTCTAACCAAATATATTAGAAAACGTTTCACTAGTCGATTGGTTTGTATAATAAGAAGTCGAGTGAATAGTGGGATAAAAAGTAAAGTGGGTTGAAGTGTGTAATGTCGAGACGTTTGACCGTCATCTATAAATGCTAATGAAGAAGAGAGATTTCAAGTACGGGTTCATGACAAGAGAGAGAGCTCGCAAGCCATTTGAAAAGCTTAAAGGAGAATGTACGTTCGTCAAACTTCTGTGTTGTGAAATCTGCTAGTCTGAATGAGTTGATACAGTTTTGCCAGATTAGTCCGGTGTCAAGTCGCCCTTAATCATGTGCAAAGTCGCCCAAAGTCGTGTACAAAGTCGCCCAAACTCTTGTAAAAGATCTCCCAAAATAGTGTGCTAAGTCGCCCAAGTCACTATGTGAAGTGACCTAAAATCGTGTAAAATGTTGCCATTAGTGACACTTTCCGGCCTTGCTTAAGTCTGAAAGCTTCTGCATGGTCCCGTAAAAGTTGAAAGTGATGTATGTTTGGTTGTCTATTCAATTTCAAAATCGTCAGATTGACAATTTTTTTACCCAATGTGGCAACACTGAATTCAGTTGAGGTTTCAGTTTACTGAATGAAACTGTGGTAACCTTTGTATATATCTTCTTCCAGCTACGGTGAAGGGGGTGCCTCATGGTTCTGTGTTATACGACAGTAGGTATATTCCTTTACGTTGGCTACCCTTTAAACAAGGAAAATTTCACCTAATGATTTATAGTTAATCGAATAGCAAAGCGATTATGGCCAAAAGGTACATAAAGCTATGAAAGGACTATAGGGGCCCCACCATAAATTGGTTGATAAAATACCCCTACTTTAAGCCGGTTATCTCATACTTCAACTGGGGGACCGAGGGACCACGGTACTTCAACTGGAGGACCGGGAGACCACGGTATTGAATTCAACTTACTCCTAGTCTTATCCTCTAGTACCAAAATGCTAAGAAACGGTTTTAGATGAACCACGGAGGTTTGAGCCGGTCTTCAATT
>JAAAKL020007226.1:0-17117 GCA_010016065.2 Carybdea cf. marsupialis auct. non (Linnaeus, 1758) | reverse complement strand
TCACCTATATCAACTGCAGGATCTGCGTCTTCTTTCATTCTTTCATTTATATATAGATATATATAGATATATATAGATATAGATATAGATATATATAAAACTTGGAATTACTATAAAAAGTAGTAACAATATAATACACGCGCTAGGGGCAGTGGGTGCCACGAGTACTCCTCACCTAGCACACAACTACAACTGTCCTGCTTGTATGTAAGGATGCAGAGTAAGGTGCATTTACTCTATCTTGCATGATCTGTCTAGTATAATGCTTTTCATGCGTATTCATAGGACGCACAAATTCCGAAAACGTCCTCTTCAATTTATAGTGCGATACAAATTGCAGGGTGCGAAATAACGTATCGCGATTTTTGAACCCTTTTTGGAACATCGCGATTCAGTTCCCGTTTTCACAAAACCGTTTCGCGAACCAAAATTTGAGATGAGAAGATTTAAAAGTGACAAGACTCGTTGCCTCACTTGAAAAAGGTACTCAACTTAACATCCCCTAGCTGTTTTGGGGCTTTAAAACTTCAAAATTATATAATTGATAGCGCCCCTGAACCCAGCTGCTGTTGCTTTTCACTATCTACATAAATAGCGAACCGTTTTTAAACTCTTATTTCGAAACCTGAATTGTAATCGTACGGTAATTATTGGGCCACAGCCTAATCGTGCGCCTTATCTGGTTCAATAGAACAAAGCTCATGCTGACGACGTTAAACAGTCAATTTCGATCTCACATGAGTGTAAGTATGCCTTCTTAATAAAACCAATTCGAAAGTGAATGGTTCACCATCGTAGAAGGTTCATGCAACAGGGTCATATAAACACATGTGAAACGCTGGAAATAATAGCCCGCAATCAAAAAGTACCATACTAAGACTAGAAGACGCAGATGCTCCTTCTACTATGCTGAATCATACTTGCTTGTTATAAGGGACCTAGTAAGCCAATTTTAAAGCAAGTAGAAAACACTTGAACTCTTTCAGGGTTATCAAGAATACCATTCTTTGTATGATAGATTTGATGTTGACCTCACTCACACTCACTCACTAATCCTCGAGCACCGTGCGGTACGTAGAGCCAACTTGAGACATAAGTGCTCGCCATTGCTGACGATCGGCAGCGAGCTGCTCCGCTTGACCTAGCCATTTTTTTCTATCTGCATGCTAAATCTTTCATCCTGTACTTCCCAGATAACATTATAGCATTTTTCTTGTTACTTTAAATAGATAAGATCAATTGGAGGACATTGCATTCCAGTTCAATGTGATCATACCAATGATGAAGAAGTGCGTAGACTGTTTGACAGAATCAAAATGGAGCAAGACGGACGTTTAGATATATTAGTGAACAGCGCATTTGGTGGTATGGAGGTGGGTAGTAGTATTAACTGTAGCAGTATTAACTGTAGCAATATTAACTGTAGCAGTATATACTGTAGCAGTATAAACTGTAGCAGTATATACTGTAGCAGTAATAACTGTAGCAGTATATACTGTAGCAGTATTAACTGTAGCAGTATATACTGTAGCAGTATAAACTGTAGCAGTATTAACTGTAGCAGTATTAACTGTAGCAGTATTAACTGTAGAAGTATATACTGTAGCAGTATCAACTGTAGCAGTATCAACTGTAGCAGTATTAACTGTAGCAGTAATAACTGTAGCAGTAATAACTGTAGCAGTATTAACTGTAGCAGTATTAACTGTAGCAGTATTAACTGTAGCAGTATTAACTGTAGCAGTATTAACTGTGGCTGCTAAGAAACACTCTAGCTTTCCCTCATTCTTACTATTTGCAATGTTTTCATTGTTACCTATCTTACAAGGAATCGGATTCTTGGTATACGTGAGATGCCTTATACGTAACATTTCATCAGAGACAGAAATAGTTTCAAGACACTGTGAAAAGGGAATTTTTTATATTTTCGAATATTACACTCTTAAAGAAGTCGGCTTTGTTTTAGCCAATTGCATAAATCATTAGAATGATAATCGAATATAAAATCTTTATTTTTCCCAATCAAGATCCTGCAAAATATTATGAGAATTGGTTATAAAATTCACGATTAAGTTATTTTGAAATATTCGAAATCGTGGTATGTTCAGGAAGCTCCTCGTTTCGGTGCATCCTTAAAATGGGAGCACATGGCATCGCAGCCACATAGCTAGGTATTTGTTCATGGGAGGTATAAACAAGCAACGAGTTCCTTTTGCGGGGCAAATAAGGGACCACCTGTCTTGAGTTTACTCTTGGGACGGGGGGGGGGGCGGCAAATTAAGATTGGACAACTGATCAAGGAGCATTTCCCCGGCGCCACCTACAGCTATGAGCATAGAGGATCAGAGGAATTCTCGTCACTTCTTCGTTTGAGAATTGGTTGACAGTCTTAAATGTTGCGTGTAGCAACGTCTTGTTCTTGCTAAGCATTTACAAGGTCACACCAATGGTCTTTAGTAAAGTTAGAAGAATTGCAAAGGAGACACATGTTACGAAGGACGATGTTCCTTGCTTAACGCGATTTTCACTTAATTAGCCATAATACAAGTAGTAAATATAGACATTGAATAGATCATGAGTTGGGATTAGCACGAATATTTACAATATATGAAATATATTTATGAAATAGCAACAAATTGGATAAGGTTTGCAAAAACAGCTGATTGCATTAACAGAAATGACACAGAGCTTTTTTCCGACACAAGATGATTTCTCCATTGCAAGTTTATTATCTTTTGATCTGTATCCTGCTAAATAAATTAAAAGAATTTTTTTTTATAAGAGGAATCCTCCTGAAAACTTGGTACATCCTTTGACAAATTCGTTTAACCTGTACACAATCCGATGAAAAAATTTAGAGGCGGACTGATATTATTCTGATTAAGAGTGGAAGATTTCCTTGTTTTGAACTCTCCGAATCTCATCATATAGGTTGTAATGCTTGTTGGTTTACTAATAATGTTGTATAAAGGCCATCACTACTACTATTGAGCGTTACTGTGCGGACGTGCGAGCGAATTGACGTAAAACAGGGACAAAACTCGAATGACGTGATATTCGGTATTATCTACCAAATGCCAAAGAAACGGGCAAATCATTCTGCAAACGACAATAAATGAGCATACAAAGGCAAAAATAAGATAATGTAGACTAGAGCACATATTAATGAGATAAGAAGGTGTATTTAGAAGTAAAATAAACTAGTTAGAGATGGAAAGCGGGTTTTAAGTACAGACGAACACCTCTAAGTACCCGTGTTTGTTACAAGTAGAGAGCCTCATTCCTAGGACAATAGCCTCGTTTACATTACGTTCACGAAATGTTGTTTGAAAAACGAAGTGTGAAGACATAGAAGCATTCACGTAGCTCTGTATCAGTATCCATGGCTAGTGCCTATAGTCTATAATCTCCAGTATCTCTTCCGTCATCCACCTCTCTCTGCATCATCTTTCTTCGGTTGGGATTAACTCTTGTACGGCTTCCGTTATGGCTCTCTGCAAGTAAATTCCACTATTTCTCTAATCATCACCACCAACATCGCACTTGTCAACTGAAGTGTTATCTTTGTTTCTAGTCTCTACTTGATATCTCTCTCGCAATTGTGGGTTTGTTTTAATACTCTTCCATTCTCTTGTCTTCAGTTTTCTCTCCTTTTCAATCTTGTTCAATTTTACCCTGAGAGTGCCCACCAAGAGAGCGTGGTCCTAACCATAGTCTTCTTTTGTGCTCTCCGAATGTCAACGTACTGCATGTTCTTTCTTTGAGTGGGATTACCTCTTGTACGGTTTCCGTTATTGCTCTCTGTGGGAAATTCCACACGCGCAATTAAACGCCTTCTATCCAAAATAGGCCCTTAATTCTTGTCCTTCTTTTTTTTCCCCTTGACATGATGTGCAACTTGATAATATTGTAAATTTGAATGAGCGTGACGCACGATGTATTGAGGTTTGCAGAAAAATGGATTAAGAGCGGGATTCAGACTGATAAAAATTCCTAAAATCGATGCATAAGTGGGTCTTAAGTTGCTCTAAGTGGAGCGATCGGACATGTTTTTCGTTTCTCCTGCTCACTTAGCGTTGAGGTCACTTTCGTACACATTGTAGTACTTGTAAAGGCCTATTGAGCTGCAGTAAGGATGGATTGTAACGCTTTGATCAGTTGTTTTTTAACTGGAGCCTTTTTCGATGTACAAAATACAGCATTTATCTTGTGGTTTTACCTTACCTTACTGACGTCTCGTGTCTCGAAAAACGTTGACGAGTTCTGCAGGCTACATCTCTCAATCTTGCGACATCAGTAGCAGCCATGCTGTTAAGCCACCAGGCCCAACATTCTCCACAATTCCACCCATAAACTTAATTCATGGACGGCCCCTTCCCCTTCTTCCCTCCATCTCCCCCCTTGAAGCTCAGGTTCTCCAGAGCTTCTCTCCTCATGATGTATCCCAATAACTCAGTCTATCTCCATCTTATCTGTCACAACAATTTTCTCCTGGTGTTAATGCTTATTAAAACTTAAATATTCGTGACCCTTGACGTCTAGGGGATTTTGAGGGTCTTTCTCCAGATAAAGATCTCCAGCGCTTCCAGTTTCCTCCTAAAGTACGTACTCCGGCCTCGCCTCTTCGACACTCGAGGGATATATGGGTGTTACGTAAAAGCTTCCTCATCCTTGTGAATACTTTCTTTCCCAGAACTATTTTCCTTTTGATCTCACGCGTACATCTGTCGCCTGCGTCTCTCTGATTCTCAAGATAGACAGACTTGTCAACCTGTCTCACTGCGTTACCTCTAATCCTAATATTGAATTCTTGACCCTCCAGGTTCTTCGACACTACCATCACCCCTGTCTTGACAATATTGATCCACAGTCCTCCTCTCTCACCAGCAGCCTCCTCTGTTCACCATGTGCAGGAGCTTAACCTTGGTGTCGGCTATCAACACAGTATCATCCTTATTTATTTAACATTGACTCCGCCAACATTTATACCCTCCACTTTGCGAATGTTCTGGAGTGCTGCCTCGTTATAAACATTGAACAGATCCTGAGAGAGGATACATCCCTGGCTGACTCCTCGCTGTATCTCAATCCACTCGCTGAGGTTATCTCCCAACCTTACTGCAGCAACCTGATTCCAATAGCGCCTTTAGACGATCCTCAGGTCCTTCCCGTTTATTCTTCTCCACATCAAGCAGCTTTTCATGTACCACCCCGTCAAACGCCTTTTCATAATCAATGAAAGATAGGTATAGATCTTTCTCCATTTCAATTGCTCTCTTTGTTAGCATCGTTGATACGAATATCTCGTTCCTGGTTCCTTTGCCTTCAATAAGACCGTGCTACTCCTCTGGGATGTTCTATCTGATCTTGATTGGTATTCTATACAAAATTTCTATTTGGAGTAGTATCTTCGCTACCTGTCTCATACAACTCAGAGTTCTATATTTTGAATATTTCCATGGTTACTACCGTTTTGGGGATGTTAAAATCGATTTGTTCATCGGGGATGGTATAATTCCATAGTCGTAAATTTCGTTTGCGATTTGCGTTAATACCTCTTGAGAGAAGCCCTCCAAGGCTCTCAATATCTCTACCGACATACCGTCTTCCCCAACAGCCATATCATTCTTCATTCTACTCGTAGCCTGCTTCACCTTCTCAGCCGGGATATGCGCACTATTATGTTGTTGTTACTTTCGTCGACTTGACATCTGTTCTCATCTGCATACAGCTCGCCGACATACTCTTGGTATTGCAGTATTACGTCCTCTCCTTATATAGCCATCGTGCCGTCCTTCCTTTTCACTCTCCTGCCTGCATTACCTTGCTTCCCGTCATTTGCTTCACTCAGTGATACATCGCTGGATTATGTCGGCGATCTTGGTCCTCTGTCTCATCACACTGTCCATAGCTCCTTAGCTTCAGTACATTACCTTTTAATCAATTTGTCGAGTCTCCTGTACTCAACTTCGTCTCTCCTTTTCAATTGCCTCCTCCGGTCCATAATTTACATTACCTATTTCCAGATTTGTTTCTACTAATACTAATACTAATACTCTTCCATTCTCTTGTCTTCAGTTTTCTCTTCATTTCAATCCTTTTCAATTTTATCTTGACAGTGGCCACCAACAGAGCGTGGTCCGAACTATACTCTGCTCCAGGGTACGTTTTAACACTCTTTAGGGCATTCCTGAACTTCTCCTTGATAGTGATGTAATCTGTTTATCTATTCACACCAGTCAGCCTACCTCTGTCATCCGTCACTCCTCACTGCCAGTCCGAGGAGTCCAACAGTACTTCTACTTCTTCCCTCTCCTTCTCGAGCATTCATGTCACTTAGTAACATATCTGTAGGCTTAAATTGATTCATAGCTTCTCCAACTCGGTCATAAAATTGATCGAAATTTTCTTCATCTGCCTGTTCTGTTAGAGCGTAAACCAGAGCCATATCCCAAGTTTGCCGTTTAGCGTGACTTACAACACACACTTGATTTAAGTCGATATCCAGATGCACACCTTGCTATTTTGCTGGATATCAACAAACCAACTCCTCCATCTGCCGTCTCTCCTCGTGAATTGATGGCAGAGTAATGCTCCCTCTCCTTTATTCCGGCCCCAGTTCACTTCATCTCCGCTAAAGGAAGAAGATCAATTTGGAGTCTGTCCTTCTGTCTCAACATTGTCCAGTTTACACAACTGGTTAAGGCATCGGATATTCCATGTGCCGATGGACATTCTAGACCTTCTGTCAACAGTAGCCTGATGATGGATGGAAATCATCTGTGACTCCGACAAGTGCGAAGAGACCACGACCACACTATGTGGTAGGTTCCCATTAATGCTGTTCGCCAGATTTTTTTAGTTGTATCTATCATGGTTTTACCTTGATGATACGTGGCAACCGATAACTCCTACACGTCGAGCTCGCCTCCTGTGTCTCACTCACCTTTCTGTCGTACCGTCGTTACCATTGACTCTCACTGAGTTCCTCTGTTGACTCCTATACTCCAGTCGTCACTTAGTTCAAAGCTTCCAGTATTGCTACAAGCGTATTTGTTTTAGCTTAACAACTAGGGATAGTGATCGTTAGGATCACATTGACTAAAAAGTGTGAAGGAAGGGATGAAGGAGCTGGATAGAGGGTGGGTTTTGATACTATTCACGGTCCTATTTCCAACAGAAGCTAGGAAGCCGAAATGATGACCGGCACATCGCTCACATTCACGGATTCTGCGGTAAAAGATAGATTCTGGGGTGGCTATCATCTAATTTTGGGATTTAATTTGTTCTAAGCGTAGACAGTGAAGAAAGTGATCCACGTCAGATTTAAGAAAAAGAGTAACGATTTAGTTACTATCTTTCCCCCAAAAATGTTTATTCTTCCATATTATTCTTAAGTGAGCCCTCTGGGAACTTGAGCGCAAACGATTGTAAACAACTTCTAATATTCAGATAGGATAGGCAGTCTCCCAGATTACAGCAACTTCATGGACGATCAGAAAACGGCACTTTGTCTGATGAGAAAGATTATGACTATCACACATTTTGAGTAGAGAGGATTTGAAATAAAAAGTTTGATAAGATACTAAAATAATAGAATTTTTATCACCAAGGGGATTCGAACCCGTGACCTACGCAGTCGCAGCATACGCCGCTCTGCTAACTGAGTTAGGCGAACTCCGCTCATAGCACGTTCTCTAATCTCCATGTTAGCTCCCAATACTCCATCGGTACACATCAACATTCACCATTACGCAAGTTCGGAGATCAAACACGGCTCTTTCTCTCAAATAGTCCACCCTTCGATTTAACTCTTACGCATTCCCCGGAAGAGATTTTTGACAAATACGGCCCACCCTGAGATAAGCCTCCCATTCGCTTGAAAAATATATGTTTTTTGTCTAGGAGAAAGAATGTTTCGTAAGCATCAGTTGTCTGTCTGTTTTTCCTAATTTCATACTGGACAATCAACTATGCCAACTACTCGTTGCTCCCCCGTATTCATCTCATTGTCTTTACATAATGTCCTATCGCATGATGTTTCCCGCAATTTGGTATCAAGATAAAAACGACGAGGACGTCTTCACTACTTACCCGAATACAAAATGCGTTTGTCTCTTCGTTGTCAGTATTCCAACTCTATTACAAATCCCTACACCATGTCTACTACAGCAATTTTATGTTATAACAAGGGTCTAGGATGTAATTACATCATATGTATGACACAAGTGGTCAGTCGTAAGATTCTATCCTCAATATACGTAATTAATTTACTGGACACAACACATTTTAAAAGTGAATTTGTTTTTTCGTTTCACACTTTTCCTTTATTATGAAGATTATTTATTATGATCATCGATTTCTTTGCTTCTTGTTGCGTCTGGTATTTGGCTGGCATCACCAACTCAACTTACGCCATAACCTCTTCCTGGTGCTATATTAGGGAGGTTACTTATTAAGCATAAGAGTTCTTGATGATCACGTTGATGTAATGGAGTGACTAACGTGTGTTTGTTACATTATAGGCGGTCATTTTATTTCTTTTTTTATAAATGCCTTTGAAATTGAATTATGTAATTACAGATGCTAGTGTTACGAATTTTGCGATTCACTTCTTCTTTCCCTGGCTTTTATGCGCCAGGGTCATAGGTCACTCGGGTGCATTTTTACTTTCCATTCCACCACAATAAAATGTGTAGGGGGTGGGGGTGGAAGACTTTAATTAGCTCATGTTCTAGATCTTCTGTTTAAAACTATTTTGGTAGACCTAGAAACCCATTGATCGAATAAACCTCAGGTAATGCCCCATCCGCAAAATTGTTTTCTGTAAATAAACCTCTTCCGGCTGAAATCGAGTTTTGACATGTTGAACTCGTCAACTGCTGACAGCAGCTATCGGAATGTCCATGGAGGGCAAGTAAAGAACGGTCTCTAACTTTTCCTAAGTGCATTTAAAAACCTATTTGCTCATGCCCTGGTTTAAGGTTAACCTTTCTACCGCGCATTTTTTCGCAGTTTTCAACTCGCATTCATTCTTTTTTAAAACTAGAGTTTTATTGATACCTTAACGTCTCGGATCTTATTTTCAAAACAGTAGTCCACATAACATGAATATAAGACGGTGGAGCAAAAATATGAAGCTGAACACCTAATTCATATTCATTTTTTCTTGACAAACCGTTTGTTTTCAAAGTGACAATTATTGAGTGCCGCATGACAGCAACACGGACTTTCATCATGTAAGAATTGCACCTGATTCATTAACTGTCAAAAGCGATTAAGCAATTCCATCTCAGATTGCACGGAACAACTCCCTTACGTACCCTCCTGTAGAGCGTCGGTCTATTCATAACTTTCTCCATTAAATCACGTGTTTGATTTCATAACTGGCATCAAATTCTTTGAGCTAAAATAGTCAGTATCATATTCGTAACCACTATTGCATTAACTGTTCTACATATTTGAGGTTTTTAACTTGCGCGCTGCTCCGTCGTTATTATGTTTCGCGGATCAATTTGTTGAATTTCTTGGATATTAGCTATTTCAAAAGCTGTTTCCACAACCCCTGATGGATGGGATTACGTGCAGACAACCATTGAAAGCCTAAGGACGAAATACGGCTAAGTATTTTGCTGAACAGATTTTAAGCCACCTGGTGCATTTGTACGCTGCCTTTCGTGTTATTTGGACAATAAGATAATGATTCTTCCTTTCTCTGTCCTATCTCTGGAAAGATAGTTTCCCACTTCACGAGAGCAGACGACAGAGCACAGTACCTCCGGGGTCGTGGCAGGCATGCTCAGGATCGGTTCGAACTTACGACCCTCGGATTGTGAGCCTGATGCTCTACCTCTTTGCCACTACTGATTTCCAGAGTCAATAATATATACAGCAAGTAATATAAGTAGATCTTGAATTTTTATTAGAATCTCAACAGCGACGTCACGCGTCAAAATAAGGTGCAAGTGAGTCAACTCGAAAATATGCTTTCTGAAAAACCCTCATTATAAGGTTAAAAATATCAATACTCAAGAATTCTCTGTTCACTAAATATCCAAAGTCATTATAAAGCCAGTTGTTTGTACGTTTCAATTTAACACAACGTGTATCTCTGTTGAGTGTTGTGGAAAAAGCGTTCAGATACTAGGAAGCCGATAATTCTTGGTATTTCAAATAGTTTTCTCCACTAACCTTCCAAAAGTATTTGAACACTTGCAACAAAAATGGCGTCTTGCAAAACTGTAAACATGTAGCCAACTTTCACTTAAAGAATTTTGCGCCAAAATAGAGCCAGGTTTTGCTTGATTTGTTGCATTCGATTTGACAGTATCTACAAATAAGTTGGGTTTTCCTACACAATATCATAGTATTTCGATCCAACCATGCCAAAACGTATAGAATTTTCATATGAGGATCGACTGCATGTAACATATTTGAAGGGAAGTGGCCTTCAGCTGCTCACCGTAGTTATAAATGTGATTTGGGGAGGGCTTAGCTGCGAAGCAATGGAGATGTGGCTGACCAAAGAAATTGTCTGCTCGAGCTAAGCTTTTCTAGTGATGGTAGACAATGCAAAGATGGACCGGTCTAACACCGAGCAGTGTTCAAGTTTCTAGGAGGTTACCGAAAGTGTCTTTTTTGTGTTTTTATTGGTTTTTCCTTATGCAGGCCTGTTAAATAGGCAATTATTAAACAATTGAATCTATACAAATATAAGTAGCATATAAACAGCATTATTGCTTAGAATGGTAACAACCCGAAGCAAGTCTAGTCAGAAAGGAGAAATTTACCTGCCTATAGTAAGAAACATGTACTCAGCATGTGCCTCAGTTGCAACTTCTGCCTGCATCGTCAAGATTTGCGGCGAATTTGTTTTTCAATTCCAAGGCTTGACACATAGGGAATCTCTTCAGAGAGCATAAACAGAAAAGATGGAGTTACTGGCTGCGTTTGCTGCAACTGATTCTACCACAATACTGCTCCTTCCCATATAATGACGTGTTATGTAATATGTGAGGATATCGTAACGTCTCATACATAGCTAACAATCTGTAACTTTAGTCAATTGAGAACAGGACCCTGATTGAGAATAAAGTAATGTGCGTTACACCTGGCAAGCCATAGATCCAATGTAGTGTTGTTTCGTCATTCGAGTGACTATCCGTGTTATTAGTATTAAGTCATTTATCACTGCCAAGGAGGGCCTGGAACCCACAGGACTGATCATCGATGCGACTTTTGGTTATTGTAATTCAACATCGGTGAATAGAATATGAAGATTCAGCTATAGACGAAGGAATTATCAGATACCCTTAATTATATTATGTATGAACAGAGTTTTTATATTCCATAGTTTATGTAAGGCAGTGACAGAAGAAGACAGCTGATCCTGTAGTTTAGTTTTTGTTAGTATTGCAGCTGGTCCTGTCTTCACTCTCTGATTTTCTGCAGTACTTCATGATTGTTTCCCGCACTTCGCTACCCGCTCCACTGTTTTCACTGCAGTCTTTGTACCCTTTTACTGTCTCTTTTCGTTGTTTTCAAGATTTTTCTTAGGCATTCAATCTCCCTCTTTGTTTTTCTTTTCATTTCGAACTCCTAATTGCTGATTGTTTCTTTTCTTTAGTTGTTGCTGTTTGTATAAATGCACTCTTAAATGGCATTTCTTAACCGTTTACTCCTTTACCTTCTCTTGTATATCCTTGCAGAATGTTCTTGTTTATAGCGTGGTGACTGCCAGTTGGTTACAATTTGTTCTATCGATTTAACTATTTTTTATTTTGAATCTCTCATGACAGCATCTGTGCATACATAGCGACACTCTGTTTCACGAACAGGTAATTTGCTATTTTATATTATTATGTATTTAATTTTTTCATGTACAGAATCGATATCTACCTGAAGTCACGTTTATTTATCAACTGTAAATATTTAGTTATTAACCGATGAACTGTGATTTCCTCAGAAGAATAGCTTTATTGAACAAATTGAGTGCTATGATCTGCCTTTTATACTTTGAATTCCAAGCACGTAGCCCTTTCACAGGACTGGTTACCATTAGCAAAGCATTAAATCCCACCCTGAAACAAATAGGGCAGAATTATTTGCTCTAAGTGAAATGGGAGAGACTTGAGGTGTTTAAAAGCACCATTTTAGAGTTAAAAGGCCCTCTAAACTGCACAGTAAAGGCTGATATCACGTAGACGCTTTTTGGTCGTGCGGGCGCCAGCGATATCTTCTGACCATGCGCATGTGCTTCTTGTAACACCTAATTGAATTTTTTCGTTGCTACCGCGAGTAGAATTCAACATGGTTAATCTGCCTGGGTACTTGCCAGCAAGTACTGGCGTTATTTTAGTTGCTTGACCAATCAGGCTGCAGAAATATTGAAACATAATCTGCAAAACGGGTGCTTTTCTTCCAAAGCCTGCACCTCTTGAAGTTGGATCAGATGTTAACATGGCGAATATTTCAAATTGCAGTCGTAATTACGAAGCTAGGATGAAACATTCCATATTTGTAATAGAGCCGGCAACTACAACGAAGCCCTTTCAGACCATATCTTATTTTTTACATTCTCTGGTCCATTTAATCAGATGCAATAAAATAGCCTCCCACCCCCGTGTTTTCGCCCAAAAACACAACAAAACCCTCTAAGAGTTATCAGCGAACACCTTTCACAGTTAAAAAAAACAAATTTCAGTCAGCAAGAACGAGAAAGTAGCCAGGAATCGTCTTAGCTATAATATTTCGTCGATTTATGTTTTTCTTTTTTGTTTTTTGCTTTCAACAAATGCAGATAGACCACAAGGATTTTAGGGTTTAAGGATTTGACTTCTGTGCTTAAAAGCCAGAGGAAGAGGTGAGCAATTGCAAGTGGAGATCGAGTGCTGGCGCTCAAGATGTAATCGCCGAGTGTCGGGTGGGTGGGTGAGTGATCAATAAATCGCCAAATGAAGATCAACCTTAAATGTTAGTCAATCAATCGATGAACTGTACTTTGGTCAGACGGATATCGTTATTAAACAAATGAAATACTAGACTTTAATTGTCAGTTATTGAATTGGAACCAGAAACTAATTATTTTAGTGGTACAAAATACCACAAAAAATCAGAGCACGCGTAACATGTCCCCTTTTCAATCAAAGCCTTTAAGATCGTATGCCAACATATAACTGAATGGAAAAATCAATACTTAAATAATACTTTTTATATATTGTTATGTCTGTTTACAAAGTTGCGTGAAATTGAGAAACATTTCTACGGGTGAATATGTTTAAATGGAGTGGAGATAAAAAATGTTAGATCATTCATATAATCAATATCAGAGTTAATAAACTTGCAAATCTCGTATAAAAACAAAGCCTTTTTACCTCAGAGAAGAGGCTGGAACTTTTGTTTTTCTCAAACACACTCGATTGGAATAGGACAGTGACGATATTTAATCTAGGGTCCACAGACAATATTTAAGGGGTGCCTAAGTTATTATCAACACGCTAAAGAAGACACTGATTTCCGCCGTTTTAAAACGTGATATCTACCGTAGACTGCGTGGAAAGAATAGAGATGCCATTCGTATCGCTTAAATTACTGATCACTCTATCCGTATATATGCATTTTTAATTACCCTTCAATTCGCGAAGAGGTCCCCAAATAATATCTTACTGGGACATAATCTATAACGAGTGGGGTCGAGTAGACTGTAATTTCTGTATTTGGACCGTGATTTCAAACGCAGACCTTATAGAAGCTGAAGAGAAACCATTCATAATGCCGCCATTACTAATAAGCCCGGTGTAAGTGGATGTGTGTGTGTTTGTACTCATTTTCTGTGAACCTCCAATTCACTAATATTATCTCATGGGGGCATAAGCTATTACGATTGGGTCGAGTAGACTATATTTTTTGTATTTGGAGCATTTTTCTTAGTATTGGGTATCCATCCGGCTTGTTGGACAAATGAATCAATAACAGGCGTAAATTTGGATAACCATATTATAGTTTTGGCGCCCATCATTTGACATGACACCGTAGGTAGATAAACAATACCATATTCAAGTTTGAACACTCATCCTATTTGGCCATCTATTCCAGTTACTATGCAAAGTATTTCCGTTGTATTTTTCGGCTCTAGGTCTCTGTCTTGAACTAACATTTATTCCAATCTACCCACGAAACAAACAAGTAACATAGATCAAATGCAGGAGCAATGCCATGTAGGGCATTTCTGTGTCACATTTGTTGGGAAACACTGAATGTACCGAAGTGTGTATACTGTTGGTTTAGTGTCTTATTTGGGAGTAAATCGGCGAAGTCCATCGGATTTTTCTGGTAGTAGTCGCTATCATACTGAGTAGAAGATAGAAAGGTCTTGTATGTAAAACCATTCTATTGTAGGGTTGTGCGCTGTTTACAGGTTTTAGAAGACTTGCTATCGTTATTTTTAGATATTTTAACGCATTTCATTCACTTCAAGAGTTTAAAGTACATTGCTTTGTAGAATTTTCACGCACGAATGTTTTTAAACGGACACAGGATACTTTTGTTATACTGTCTAAGGTTAGATTTCACCATTCAGTTATAGTTTGACATAAAAGCCAACCGAAAATGTCAGATCAAAGAATGAGCTTCTCATATATCAGCTGTTGTGTCACCCTTTCAATTAACTTAGCAGAGACGGAGAATGTGGAGAAAATCGATATGGAAGTGGAGGTTTGGAAAAGAACCTCCCAAAGTTCAAAGAACCGTTCGTGTTTCAGTTCTGCAAATTAACTGTCAAATTTACCATCACGATTTATTTATTACATACTGCCCTTTTCTCTCATGTGCATATCGTATTTTGAGAGTTGAAAGATCATTGACTGCCGATTGGATAAGATGCAAGCAACATTTTAATTCTTTAAGAGGTCATCACTAGAGGTTCATAAGGAGAATCGCAGAAGATTAAGTAGGAGCTAAACTCGGTGCTCATTGTCACTGGAATTTGTAGAAAAATATCTGCACCAAATGGTGTCAAACCCACAGTGAGTCAATAAAAGGAGACCAGGCAGTCCCAAATAAAATGGGAGTAGGGAGTGGCAAAGTAGCATGAAAAGAGATTTGGAAGTCCCAAAGTCACATGAAAAGGGACTAGGAAGCCCGAAGTAACATGAAATTAGGTAGCCCTAGGTAAAATAGAAAGGTAATAGAGGTAATTAGGTCAGCTACTTACATATTGCCATGATTGTGTTAATTTCATAGATATTGCCACAGATACGTTATTAAATTGCTTGCTGAGATACGAGTTATTTAAGTAGATCAGTTACTTAGATATTATCATAGTAACACAATTAGCTAAGTAACGTAGACCTTGCAATAATAGCAGTGTCGGGTTCTTTATTTAGTAAGTTGTTTTCAGAAGTCCGCTCAAAGTAAACTTGACTCTGAACGCGGAGATTGGACAGGCATGCTTTGCGCCACGGTCCCGGGTCTAAGGGAGTATTTCTCCACGCTTTGCCTTGCAACCCAAAAAGTCGAAATATCTTCTGAATCTCAAAACCATCTAGTAGAGCTCATTTTTACTTGTTAGCCGTTTAAGGTAAAAAAAGATTAACCAGAAATTTAGCCCGTTGGGCCAGGTATACGAGGAAATAGCAGTCAAGATAAACAATTGCGGTGATAAAATATTAACAGTTTGGCAAGGCGATCTTTTTAGCAAATTGTCTCCCAATTTCTTTTGCGTTAGTATTCCTAAGACAAATACAAGTGTAGATCAGAATACAAGGCACAATAGATGCCAATTTACTATATTCCTAAGCATGTTGAAAAGTAACAAATAAACTGTTTCTTAAATGGTTCTGTTACGACTTTGTTTCATTTCCTATTTGGAGGCGATTCCAGGGGTTTCCAGCCGCTGCAAGTAGTTCACTAGTTTGAGACTAGTGGATTTAGTCCTCGGTGACCCTTGGAATGAACTTAGTCCCAGACTAGGACTGAAAATGACGCTATTCCCACTTCATACATACCGACATAAGGGGTTACGCTGGGACTAGGGAATTTAGTCTAGGCGTAAGCACTTGCACCCAGTCCATGCATGCGGCCACAGATTCTTTAGAAAGGTGTAAGTGTAGACTGACTACCTTTTTAAATGACATGTCTTCATCCTATTGTGCTCTGAGTAATGTAACCAGCATCATATTCTCCCTGACATGAATGGTCACATAAGAATACAGTGGCTACTTTATGGGATCGGGAATATCTCGTTTTGTTTAAATCGAATTCACGATGATTTTTCATCTCAGACTTCAGGTACACCTAGACAGTCTTACCGTATTTCATCTTGTAGTGTCTGGACAGTTTGATACAATACCCTTTCCGATTTCAGTGGTATATAAGTAAATAGGAATATGTCCGGAGGAGAATATTTAGAACGATTTAATTTTAGTTGTCAAATTTGATTTTACGCTAAGTGTGCAAAGATTCTCGTATGTAGAATCTAATGCAATATCTACTACGTCATACTTTCGCGCGTACGCAACACATCTCAGTAATTTTTCTGGCCATAGTTATTAAACAACAGTAGTTTTATTGCCGTAATTGAATTATTGGATTCTGAAGTCTGGTTGGATTATTGAATTCTGTTCAAATACGGGTCTGATTTTGAGGTAGCGGCAACTTAAAGCATGGTCTTACGATGGTTAGCGTCGAGGGTGAAAGGAGTACGCGGCTGATGAATAGGTTTGGGAGACGTAATCACTATCATATGACCACGTCAAATTTTTAAAGCATATATCTATGTGCATTAACAGATTGAAATAAGAAGCACGCTATACATGTTCTTGGCAGTCGGTTACGGTCTCTATTCCAAATGTTTGTACACAGAACACGTTATTTTTGTACCCCGAAAGTAGTAACTAGTATTTACTTGTTATCTATCAATTATTGATCATTTCATTCTGCTTGTACTTTTGTAGCCTCTCGAGACATGGGACAAGTTCAATTCTGTAGGATTAAGGTTTGTCAAAGTTACACTATATTGATATCACTGATCTCTAAAAGAGGCTGGATCGAGCTTCCCATTGTTTCCAACTACGAAAAAGTGTAGTCGCGAGCACTGGCCCCCATTAGTTAAAATAGCG
>JAAAKL020007225.1:0-17117 GCA_010016065.2 Carybdea cf. marsupialis auct. non (Linnaeus, 1758) | reverse complement strand
CGAACTATAGGTAGAATAAAACTTAATTCTAGATATTCCCCTACTTAAACACCCAGACCAAGTTTTTCTAGTCGTCACTTGATATTCCATATCCCCCCTCCTTACCCATTGAAGTATGGAGCACAAGATTTGGGACTGTCACCAAATTAAGAAATTGCCCACCGAGAAAAGATAGGATGTGGCTAAACAATATAGATTGTGTTTTCGCTGTCTGGGACTTGGGTAAAGAGGAAATCAGTGCCAACGTACAAGGGTCATGTAAGTGGATGTAAAGAGAACCACAATAGAAAGCTCCACTTTGATCATGTACTTATGTAATATGTGTTTATGTATTTATCTATATATGTATATAGATGCAGTGTATCCTTATCTATATATACACATATAATAACATAAATATCTTGAGCTGGCATGTCAAAAATAGGATGACAAGTAGAATAAAATTCGTGTGAAATATCTGCTCGAAACTCGGTTTAAGTATGATGGACAAAATGTCATTTTTAATACCACGATTACTATTATCAACTTGCTATACCACTATATACCTATAATTCAACTTTTATTCAACTATTATTCAACCAATAGAGATCAGAGACAACCATTGAAAAGAAAGCACTGAACACTGTTGCAGATTTGATGTTGAACGCATTATAATCATAGACTTAACGATTGTTCAACAACGAACTAAAAATTACATCACCAGTGCATTTATATATTATGCATATGTCATATTTTAATCCCTTAACATTCCATGGTAACAGCTTCCAAACGATGAATAGTTCCTATGTACCACCACTCTTTCAAGACTTTTTATTCATGGTATCTCTTGAACACTCAATTTTTATCGTTCAATGACGCAAAGGGTGGTTGCAAGACTTCCCTTTAGTTTAATTAAGACCAAATGGACCCCATGATGATCACATCTCATGTTTCAATATGACAACGATATCATACAGTTGTATTGGGAATACGTCATATCAATGTCGCAGCAGGTAAATCACAGGAGCATTTGGTTATGAAAGAATCTTCAGCCCTCAGATATAGGAGCCATGACAAGTAAATGCAAACCACCTGCTATTCGAAATTTCCAAGGTTAAATGTTCTTGCAACACTTTTTCACAAGTTAGCTTAGTTTTCACTTCTAAGAATAGACAAAAGTTGAAACGGGGGTTGTACGACCGATCTAAAGGGGATGACAGAGAAATGAAAGAGGCCAAATAGATAGTGACAAGACATCATCGAAAACTGAGAATAAAATAAAATATGACTTTCCAGTTACGTTAGATTTTCTTGGGTTTTAATCTTGACAAATTTGAGATAATCCGAGACGTCTGTGCAGTTTCTTTTTAACTACAAACTCTTACCCTATCCCCCAAGAACTATTTGTACCAGATATAAGGTTCCGATCCCGATGGTGGCTTTTTTAGTTTTTTCTATAATCCTTTCAAACCAATTAAGAAGTTTAGAGCCACTACAACTACCACAAAAGCTCACTTTAGGACAAATTCTGTGCAATCACTAACAAAATGCATCACTTCTTCTAAAGGTAAATGATTTCACATTCTATAATTCATGATAATGGCTAGAAATTAGTTTGGACATTAAATAAGGAAAGGGAGGTTAAAATTACATTAGCGAAATTTAGCTTGCTGAAAGAAGTAGTTACTTTTACTTGGGATTTAAAAATAACTCAATTATTTTATCACACAGTTATAATTATCACTATGCCTTTAAATCATTACCATTATTATCAAACTGCTAGCATGGATTTTCATCTGTCCCTATCGCCTAGGCTATCATGTATTGATTTCATCATTATCCTTGCTATCATCACTATCACTACCATCGTCATTATAATCATCATGATCGTCGTCATCATCATCATTATCATCATCATCATTATCATCATGATCATCATAGACGTTATCATCATAACCGACAAATATTTGTCCAACAACATAATCATCAACACCTGCAGAATTATAATCACCACCACTATCATCATCATCATCATCATCATCATCATCATCATCATCATCGTCACGATCGTTGATATCATCATTATTGTTTTCGGCGTAGTAGTAGTCCTGGTCACTACTAAAATTCATCATCATCATCATTAACGCAATCATTACCAACAATGCAGTCGTATATTACCGCCGGCATCGTTATGATCATCATCATTCCTATTAGCATAATTTTCATAGCTGTCCTGACGATTGCTGTTGTGCCCTACAGTCCATTTCATTAGTGGGCTGCTTACTTAAACCTTATGTTTGAAGTCAAAGTTGCATAAGAAATCTATCTAAACTTGCTTAAAGTGATCTAACATGCTACCAAGTTCTGTATCGATAATTACCATTTCTATCACAGCTTTCTACTATTTGATGACTATCAGAACCCTAGATAATACATATTACTATTCAAGATGAAGAATTAATGACACATAAACAGAATTGTTTGCCACCTTGCGGGATGAAATTCTTGTCATTATCAGCACGGTCGCCTAGCTAGCTACCTGCGGTGACTGGTAACCCAACCCAAACAAGAGTCATCTGTAAACCATGATAGTTATCTGAGTATTAGGAAAAGGAAATAACAGATAAACTAATGGAGATCTACACATTTTTGTGGATTTGTGTTTATTCCCACATAATGTAGATTGCATCCCCTGATACAGTGAATACTGAATACATGAGTGGGCACAGTTTATATTCTCCTAAATGGATATCTATATCGATATATATACCGAACTTAGTTTTGGTTTATCTAATTAAGTTGCATCACTACGCTTGGATTTACTATTTTAAAATCCTTTGAGACTACGCGGAAGACTCAGAGATCGAGGCAGTAAATCCCACTGAAGCAGTCAAGACACTTCGATAGATCACAGCAAAAGAAGCAGTTACTTGAAATGTCTAAACACCGAGGCTTTATTAAGTTATTCAAGAGACATGCGTTGGACATTTATGTCAAATTGTGACCCTTTTGAAGTCGCAACTCGTATGTTACGCGAAATGTTCCTAAAATGTGCTCCACATGATATGGCATAGCTTCTCCTGACTAGGCAATTCCTTTCTGCCACAGCTACATATCATGCTGTTAAAGGTGTGAAATGATTGCCCATTCACATGGTCGAAAATGATATGCAGCGTGAAACAGGTAATCACTAAATATGATAGGTCCAGTTGTACTCATTGATATGAAGAGGTATAGGGAGGATTCTTACTGATTTATTACGCGACATCCGTAAAGCCACGGTTAACTAGGCTTTCAAACGGAGTCGCATGTTTTATACCTGACTATTCGCCAAGGGGTCCGTTGAGTCTATTTGAGGATCAATCCCTAAAGACAAGGGCAAAATTGTAGGCTGTTAAGACTTTAGCTCAGAGAGTGCTCAACTTTCATCGTTAATCTAGCAATCTAGTTTCAGCCTAAATTTAGGAATCTCTCAATTCTTAGTAAAGGAAAACTGTAAAACAAATGGGCGATGGTGCCAGGCACTTCAGACAGGAACACAATTTTGTTTTAATCTGCTCGATCGAAGCCATCAATGAAATTTTCCATTTATATTCATGCATATGATTGGAAATAAAAGTTGACTTTTATTAAATTTTGCTAAAGATGGAGGCAGAGGGGATGACTTGGAAACAATGCAAAACATAACAGGAGTTAATAAGTCGCCATTGAAAGATTTAGGGAAATTCCCAAAGGCGTTATTCTATTCAAATCGTTTCAGAGCTGAAGCTCCGTGTCAGAGATGAATAAATCAATTCACTTGGTATTCATTGCTGAAACATAATCCCTTTTGCTTCCATCGAGTGCTTTAAGGCTACATTAATGTTTCGGTGACTTTAAAGTGGACAAGCTCATGAGTCTTGTCCCATATTCATGAGGCTGACTTCAAAAAGCAAAACCCCTAAGAGAAATTTTTTCTTCAAGACATTGGAAATCTTTTGGATTGTTAATTCTTTCCCGAACGATGTGTGTGATATTGATCGTCTTTAAGTAACTTTCTACAAAGTTTTAAGGAACCCCTGGCCCCTTGTATGCTGGAAAGTAGACCTCTTAACATAGCAGGGCATCAAATGAGGATCATCAGGAATATTAGTTTTACCCATGTAGTTTGTTTTGAGTGACAGTTATTTATGACTGAACCTGGCGTTCTCTTTGCTCCAAAGATAGAAGTCTATGTTAGCAAACTCTGCATCTTTAATACTCACACACCTTGATTGTGACTTTATTACTCATAATGAAACCAACCGGTATCACTACAGTATTACAGTGACTAATGAATGAACGACTTTTTATAGCTAAATTTTAAAACGCTTTGTCGTAATACCAGATTTTCAGTAAGTTTCCCCTCTTTAATTTTCTGACTGTTAGCTTATCGATTTGAATCTTTCTGCCATTTACTTTTAATTTATCTCTCGTCAAATAGTGATAATTTGATGTTTAAAGACTTTTGGCAGATTTGCTCGAAATTTGCGTTTGAAAAGTTGTAATGTGGTCGAAATTGGCCCAAAACTATCATGGTGAAATTGCACATTTAAGTTCTTCTTAAATTAAAAAAAAAATAATGATATGATTCCTTGTCGATTATCTAAATGGTACATGCAAATGATTTACGACAGTCTACTGTGAGACAAAAGCGAAATCGGAAAGAAAATTTGTAAATGGCAAAATTTTGCCAAAGAAAACAAGCATTGACCGATGTTGTTGGTAGACAAAAAGGCCTGGATCTAATAAAATACAGCACTTGAATCTACAGATATCCCAACGTTAGTTACCATGCATTGCGAATTTTTGTAGGGTGGCTACACCCCACCCTTACTCTACATATCTACAGGCATCTTTTGCATTATCCTTCCCTCATAAAAAATTCTCACTTGATAACGTGCGTTTCTATTTTTGAAAGCTCCCTTTATTCAATACTTTCATAACATTTTAAATGTATATTTAAAAGCGTTATATGTCTTATCTGAACTTCCCCTTACCTGAAACTCAAAGACGGACATTCTTGGCATTGCCCCTCCCAAGTGGAAAATTCTATCTTCATCATGCCTCACAAGCAACAAAATCAATGACACTAGGGAAAATGGGTTGGTCAGCTACCTTTTAGATGTAGCAATGAGTTGTCAACAGTGGCTTAAAATAGCTGCAATCGTAATACTACATAAGGGGAAGTTTGGGACCGAAATTCGGTGAGAAGATCACTGATATACGAAGGTCTAAAGGAGAAAAGACAACGACTACGGCAATGACGACACCTTATTCAATCAAGTTCATGAGAAGTCAACATTGCAAGAAATCTCACCCGACCATCTGACTGTTTGCTTTGTAATCAAAAGTTATGTTATGTACACATTTGTGTTCATGAATATGCAGACAAGGATATAATTGTAAGAAATGTAAACAACACGGGAAATTTCCATTAAAATATTTTAAGCCTCGTCCTAATATTTTATTTCCTGAAACGTAGTTAATGTAAGAGGAGAACGGCGTCGCCGCAGTTATCTGAAGTCTTAATCAATGCGTGACCCTGGCTTATTATGTTAAGAAATCTTGTATGACAGAACTATACGGGTCTCAAGAGATATGAAGCGAGACGTTCCAATCTTGAAAAGCCGACATCGATATATGTGGCTGTCCTAGATCTTTTCTGTGCTCAGTTAATTAGGGCCTACATTAGGGCCATATTTATCTTCATAGGAAAACACTTGAATCAAAATAACTGATATGCAGATTCACGCGAAAAGGAGAGGAAGCAAGGACCACCCCACTCCTTACCCCCTGGCTTTACCCGTTGTGTTAGTCTCTGATTTAAAGTGAAGTTGGATATTATCCTGGTCAAGATTGTTGTCAAAAAAATTTATATATATAAAAATATACATGTATATACAGATTGAGTATTAAGCTCCCTAGCCTATGTTAGGTTCAGCATTCTCTGCTTGAGACGGTATATTGCTGTTGTTTTACGCTTTGGGCACTGTGATTGCGCAGTTTGAGCACTCTGGTATGGTACCATATGACTTCTTTAAATTGCTTTGTAGCAGCGTCGCTAGTTACATAGCTAGAATTCAGTCACAAAGCTCTTTTTTCTGCACTGATGAGCCCACAAAGGATGAAACAGTTCTGCCTGCAGATTGAGTATATGGATATACACATACGCGTTTTTCGGGGATAGAAGTCCCTGTCTCGACCCTCACCAGCATCATACACAGTCATGTTTATTGAATTTTGTATGTATTCAATGATGACTAGTGCGTCTGCCTAAGTATTTATATATGGAAAAGGCACTGACGAAGCTAATAGCGGAACGAAAAAGGTTAGGTTGTTGTTGGTGGTGAGAATTGCCGGATTGTCGACTTTTCTATTGCGCTATTTAGTCCAGTGGTTGAGTCGGCGTTTTCGGTGCGCGAGGTCCCAGCTTCGCAGTTATTACATATGCACATATTTATACATATTTTTATAATACACTCTATCTATTATACTCAGTATGTAAAAAGATAATGTTTCTGATGCGGGTTGATTTACTTTTTACATGGTTAGCATGACGTCTGGTACCAACTTTAGGTATCAATCTTTAGCTGATTTTATAGGGTTTATAGTTAAACTCATTATCAGTTTTCTACTAAACCATTATCAATGCCGCTGCTAGTGAACAGTTCGAAGCGAGCAGTGTTTGACAATGGGCTTTAATGAGACAGGCAAGACAGAATCCTACATGAAATGGTTTTATTCAACTTGAAACTGCAAAATAGTGCGAAGTTTATTACAACTTTTAGTTTGTCTGTTGTTAGGTTTACGAAATCAACTATTAAGTTCAACTGAGAGTGGGGGTTAATGCCAAATATGCATATGTAATTTCTCTTACTCCATTAATCGAATGAAAATTCTTGATTATAATTAATTTATGAAATGAACTTTGCTCTTGTGAGTAAAATTTCATAAGCTTTAAATCCTTACCTCGTGTTGCTGTTCAGAGATTTTTTGGCATGAACGATATATGAATAGACGTTACTGCTTCAAAGCGGCTATTGTTTTATCAAATCACTAAATTAACGGTGCATTTAACAAGCACATTTTATTAGTTGACTATTGAGGCTATTTTTCTGATCAGTAAAACCCCTTTGGTTTACGTTATATCAGTTGTATTGTGTACTGTAAAGCCTCAAAGCGTGAACCCGTAACGTCAGTGCCAGTAACAAAGATCACAACTTCCCCGTAACTATTTTTACAGATACGTCTGTCCATCAAATTTACGATTGTGCTCTTGAACAGCAACTGTCATCTTCGATTTCAAATGTCCATGACTGGCGGACAACTTAACTTCCACAACCAAGGTAACCAACAAGTACATGTGCAAATCCATTCATACGGTTTAATTATCACTCATTAGGGGAGATTCCGATGTTCGGTACCAGCAACAAATATGGAAAACTCTCTACAAATGCCTCAAAGCCTTGCTTATTCATTTCAGCCTGTATCATTGACCATACTATACCACCATTGCAATCACGTGTACCCTCTTAGTTCAATAAATAATGAAAACATGTACTTGAATCACCTGCAGGTAAACACATATTACCTCAATTTTCTTTCTATTAACTTCACTTGATGATACCAAGTCTCGCTAGGGGACGCCCCGACCTGTACGTACCAGAATAACATGGATGAAACGCCCACGTCCGAAAAAAAGTTAACAGATATTATTGGTTTCTACATGATGAAAAGATATCTTCCACGTGCATTATGACATCATAATGCAAGATCATCTCATAGATGCAAGGGAGATACCCTTTTCGAGACCCTTAATGCCAAAATAAACAATCAGAGGTTTGACATGTTTACAATGTAATGCAGGTAAATGTGTGCAGTTTTGCAGTGTTCGTTAACGACGTGAGGTCATGTTAATGCAGTGGAAGGACAATCAAATAGAAGAAATTCTTCAAGCGAGTTAGCATCATAATCTACCCATTCTGGCATAAAACGGCAGAGACAAAAACTATTAACTAGAGTGCTCCACATGAACAGAGAGATTCGGCTTTTTGAAAACATAACATTAGCCGTAAGAAAGGAAAAGAACATTTCCGACTGTTTGCTATCAACAGCTTTACTGTCCATACAAATATTCTCTGTGGAGATCAAATACCGCATGCGATAAAACAAGATTTTAAGTTTCCCATGAATAAATAAGGACCTTAACTTCGAACTGAGTATTTTTGAGAACTACAAGATTATGGTGAAAGATACTGGCTTGATGATTTTGTCTATTATTTATTTTTGCTTATACTAAATTTTAATCATGGACATTATGGCAGTGTATAACCCATGGTATACTTGATTTGTCTTCCAAAAATTATCACTAGCTATCTACCTCACCGTAGAAAATAACAGCTGAGCCAGCTTGGAGCACTGGGGCACGTGTCTCTTACCCGCGAGTGCCTGTGTACATACGTAACTTAGTAGACCAGCATTTCTGATAATTGGGTTGTCATGCTGTAGGTACACACAACAAGTTGTATCTTTATCATGAACTGTAGTACTGATAAGCATTTACCGACCTCTTCTAATTTATCACCTCTTTGAAACCATGCTTTTAAACCACGACTATATGTACATCCGATGACTAAGCCTTTCCAGCTCAGCAACACCTTTTACTAAGACTCGACATTTTCTATCTGATTATGGGTAAAAACAGGTGACCATACACAACTATTGATTACACATAGATGGAAACATATAGAAATATTTAGATACATGTCAAGAGCAATGAATATCTTCAGTAGAAGATGTGGACTGTAACTTACATTTGAAAGTAGAAGACTTAGAGCAAGTTTAGACTTCATGTAAGATTTACAGAAAATGCTTGGTATGATAGGAATCAAATATATAAATAAATAAATAGATATGCTACGACATTCATAATGTTCACTTACCCAACCACCATTTTCTTCTATCCAGCCTAGACGTTCGCAGATAGATTCTGTCAGCCAATCACAAACTTCATCAATTCCTTCGGATGGCCTTCGTCGTTGTAGCCATTCTGCAATTTTCCCGCTAAACACAAAGAGACTTACTAAACGCCCCCAGCTTATCCGATCTTTCAGAACGTCTTCTGAAACTACTTTAAACTTGACCTCTGCATCCGTTTCTTGCATTTCCAATTTTTCACATACTTCGTTAAAAAAGTCCTGATTTTTATCTTCAAGTTCTTCACTCACTCTTCGTAAAGTGGCCGATGTCTTGCAAAATGTTTCTTTGGTGCCATACGCTTTAAAATGTATATAATCTTTAACCAACTCACGGACGAAAGCCTTTTGATTTTGAGGTGATTTGAAATTGGCTACATTACTGTTCAAATCAAATACATCGTCGTCATCCATCACGGCTATAAAGAATAAAGAGGCAACTCAGAGATACCTAACCGGTATTGTCCTGTATAATACCTCCACGAGACCTCCCGATAGAACGGTATCCTCTTTCTTTGAGCTTTCCTCCCTGCCACTGCAAGTCCCTACAGAAGGCTTATGACCTTGTCCGCCTTCAATCTTGCGAAACCAATCGTTTGGTTTCCCCAATCGAAATTAATTAAACTTTAATATTCGGATTGTTTATGTTTTAAACAGGTTCTCTCGACAAGCAGTAGACCCCCGTAAACACAGACAGGCTTTCAGAATAGAATAGTATTGAATTGTTAAAAAGGTCATTGGAACGAGTCATGTGAGAGCCTCTCTGTCACGCCGTTGTAGTAGTTTTGCTAACGACAAATCGTTGAGTAATCAGAATTGAAATGCCCTGTCGAGTCGAGAGAAGGCGACCTATTCAAATATAGACCCACTCCTGTAACGAATCAGCTGTAGTTGTACAAGAATATATGATTAAAGGCTTTCGGCTCCCGATATCGAAGATTCTTTACGATTTCAACAAAGATACGTTCACAATCAATCACAAGATGGTAAAGGAGTTTGTTTCTACGGTTAATAGTAGTACGGTATTTGACGATAAAAACAGCTGCAGGGATACTAAAGCATTGTCTGCTTAAACCGATCCAATTCTATGCCTAAAGTGGCCATTAAACATCTCTATAAATATCATCACCTGCTTCCACGTCATTTTCCAAGAACCAAATAGAATATTCATAAGGTTAGGGGAGAGTCACTAAGAATGGTTGAGGCGTAACTGAATAAGTTTCATTGGTCACGTGTGGGAGTTTGCGCGGGCATGCCTATCTACTTTCTATAATATTCTTTAAATAAAGCCGGCTGGAATTGGAACACCGAGTAGATGATAATCAATAGCAACTTGTGTTTGTTAATAAATAAATAAAAGCTGGACGGTATGGGGGGCAATAATCTCACTCACCGTGAACCAAAGCAGAGTCAATTTCTCAGGAGGTCAATTTAAAGAAATGTTTGCTTTCTTTAAAGAGTTATTTACAAAATATCCGAAGATCTTTCCATTCCTACTATAGTATTACCAGCTATAAAATCAGATTGAAAATGACCCACGCAGTCGATAAGTTACTTTGTCTCTAGCGTTAGCTCTAGACGGCCTCAGCAGTTTTCTGTTATCATTTTATTTTAAAGAACTCTTCTAGTAGGCCTATCCATTTCACAAATCTTCTTCTTCAGCTTTTCCCATCTTTATGTGGGGTCGCTGCCTATCCATTTCACAAATGCTAATGTATAATTAAGACCATCTGGTAGGCCTCAAATATGTAAGGTTCCACAAGGTTGGTGTTACCGATTTTAACCACTGAAGAGTGTTTTAAGAGATAAAAATTCTTCGATGGAAGAGAGAGGCAATGTGAAAGCCACCTCATATCTGCCACCCCTTTATGACAAGGATGGGTGTAATTCCTATAACGTCATCTATTCGGAACACATTCCAAACAGTTTTTGTATGCATTTTAGGAAAAGTAAAAGAACAGGGGCCTTAAAAAGCGATATAATTCTTTCAACTCTTTGCTGTTATAGAACGTGTGTGTTTCTGAAGTCTCTACTTCAACGTCTTATACATCTGCGTGCGACAGTTGGTTAACCTGGAAAGCTTCACTGCGACATCCACATAATTATTGACAGGTTGAACAAATGTCTCAGGTCTTAAGTAGTCCAAAGTAAACTAACTTGATCATGAGCTGGCCCATCGCCAGAGTTTCAGTGAGATCTTTGTTTCTTTGCTCCCCCCGCCCCCTTCAAAACCACTTGCGTAAAATTCCATCTCTAAGTTCTATGGCATTAAGGTTGGGTTGACATTCGGTGCCATCCTTTAATCACAGAATCATCCAAAACATTTGGTTCCAAATATTTAAGTTGAACAGGTAAGGGCGTCTTCATGTATTAGCATCAGGAACATGAACATGGGGTTATTGTGTCATTTTTTATTCCTTCATTAAAATAGGGCTGTTGTATCATGATCATATCTACCATGTAGGTTAAAGAAGTTTAGAAAGCAAGTAACTGTAATGTTATTCATCTGATTTCTCTATTAAATTTCAGAAAACGTCTGCTCTCAAAACCTTAAACCTTAACGAAGTGAAATGTCAGGCAAACGTTTGTAGGGATGGTCTGAAAGCTCCCCTCCCTACAATACCCGGCAGAATAGGGTTATTTAGGTCAAGAAATAGGCAGAGAAATACGGAACATTGCTTCACTATGTCCCTTTTGTCGTTTACCACAAAAAAAGCACCAAATAATTCGTATCAAAGCTTTGGGACGACAATGAAACCGGACATGATGGCAAAGCATGAGTGGGTACATGAACTTAAGATTCCTCACAGATCTACCAGAGATCGAATAGAGATGATCTGAAATTATAAGATTTTGAAATTGTACAAAAGAGATAGAAAACTATCATAGACAGGTGAGGATCAAAAATTACTAAGTTTCATCAGATACTTGGGACATGGAAAATATGTCACCACGGGGGGTAAAATGGGCAAGACCTTTTTCCTACTATCTTTTCAGAAGTAATCTCTTCAGAACTTATATTCTTGATGACATTTTGCAACTTTCATTGGACTTTAACCACTAATCTCTAAAAAAAACTGGATAGAGCTTCCCATTGTTTCCAACTACGAAAAAGTGTAGTCACGATTACTGGCCCAAATTAGTTAAAATAGCGCGGGAAAGCCCGCCATGTTGCGAAACATTGTTTATAAGCTTTGTGTGATGGGGACTGAAATGATGTCCAACGACTGACCTCACTTTCAGAAGGAAGATTATCGATCCAGTGTTTTCTAGAGATCAGTGACTTTAACACCATAATCCACACATATGTTGGAGGGGGGCCGCTTTTTAAACTCCCATTCAAACTTTTCCCTACCATTTACGTCTCCAGCTGATAGAGACTTGACATTTTCGGACTTTTACTTTTTTTCTATCTCTCATGAAACAGTGTCTTCTAAATTTTGAAACTAGATGGTTAAAATTTAGTTAAAATCATGTATTGAAGAATGGTTGCAAATAACCTTCGAAGACAAAAAAGCCCATATCTCATGATATGTAGCACTTAAATCTTAACGTTTTCACCATTTTAGTTGCAGACGGTACTCCTGTAAACACGCCAATGTTGATTACCGGGAGCGTTTTCGTTGCGATGTTACGCAAGGGGCTTCAAAAGGCACCAGGCCACTCCCTTCCCGAGGAGAATCGGTCGAGAAAAAGACCCGAGCAGAATAAGGATATGGTATTTTTAAGATTTAAAAAAGATATCAGAGAAAGTGAAAATATGTCACCAGGGACAGAAACTCGTGGGCCACTCATTCACACAGTGTACTCTACGGTGATAACATCCTTTGTGTCTTAAACCGTTGTATTAACTCCTAGTCCGGCACCGGTGGTAGCATCAACAACACTAGCCTCTCGAAGCCACATTACTTCCCAATACTCCAAAGATAGACATCCAAAGCAAGCTCTGTGAAATACTCGAAACCACTGTCTCTACGCCATGTTACATAACAATGGAAGGACAGTCATTCGTGTTCTAAAATCTCAGACAGAAAAGGTACGAAAATTTGATGGAAATGTAACCAAAGGGGAAAAATCTTTCAAGACAGTAGTTACATAACAGGCACTTCCATTGATGCTGTTATTTGGTATCTACCCCTTTCCCCGTGGTACTAGGGGGCTCTGGTATGTTGCTGTCCGAAATCGATGTTTTCAAAATTGTGAGAGGGGCACTGCTCGAGACACGGCTTTTCATCAACGCAATTAGTCCCAAGTTGTAGGTCCGTTTAGAGAAGAATATCAGTAGTTAACAATACAGGTAAAAATGAATGGTGTCGAATTGGGGGAAAGCAATTAACGATTTTACACGTGAGGGAGAACGTATTTACCACAACAGAAATACTGTCCCTTGCCTAACGTAACAAGGAGGTATGTGGAAGAATGCACTTTTTTGACTAGCAAAGGTGTGATGATTCATTAGACGGCAGTAAGCACTGTGTAGAGCATAGATGTAAGGGTCACGTCCAACCCCGTAGTTAACCTTGTTTGAGCAGGGGGGGAGCTTATTTTGGAACAAAAGTCATTGGCGGGGCTAGGCCTAAATGACCTAAAAAATTCCTCGGATTCAACAGCGTTCCAGTCGAAATAAACACAGGGAATCAGCAGGAGGCTATCAAAGATTGCTGCCGAATAAATACAAAGAAAATTTGTGCACAAATTGTCTGCAACTCCTAAACTTTATAGCTGTTTTTAAAGGAAAAAGTATATCTACATTGCTTTACCAGGGGGGTCTATGTGACATTAGGAAATCTTCCAAGTGGCTAAGCCGCTCCTAGTCCCTCGTCCCTTCCCAGCTACGGGCCTGGTCAGGTCTCGCTTATCTTAAGTAGTGAGGATGTGCTTTGCTTTAACACAACCGCCAACACACTTAAATTATGACTTTTGAGAAATGCTTGCGTTAAGAATGTGTCACACCGCCAAAATTGTGCTCAAATTCTTCCCATAATGCACTCTTTGGGTCCAGCTCAAGTCAAATAGTTTCCCATTTGTTCCCAAACAGCGAGCAAATGGTGCTAAAATGTTCTTTGCCTGTCGCTTCAATCAAACCAAAAAGGCCTAATCTAGCAACAATGCTATCGAATACGACAGGATTTAACGCAGACTGATCTGCCCGGTAGCAGAAAGAGGTCTAAGGAAGCGCCGCTCCTAAATTGCTGTTTTATCCCTTAATGAAACTAGGCTACTCATGTAGGTAGTAAATCTGATTAAGTAAGGGAAAACGAAGTTGTCAAAACATTGTTGGGGGCAGATTAAATGGGCTGATGGGCTATAAGTACTCGTTTGACTTTTATCTTCCGCTGTCCGCTAAGTAGGCCTAACAGTTCCGACGACCAAATTGCTGATGGACATTTCATTGATTTTGAGCCTGTATGAAGATACCTATTTTTAGAATTAAGGATCCTAAATTTCTTGTAGAGTGTTAGAGGTGTTAGATTATCAGATTCGAAGGTATTGATGATACAACAACAAGCGGTCAGATTCATTTGTAGCTGATTAGCTACGCCAAGGAGATGATTCATTTAACGCAAGGTTCATCAAAAATACTATCTCCTGCAATGTTTGATCAATGTCTCTGCTACAAAAGCCCTGTCTATCAAATATATTTGAAGTTATTGTTAGAGTTGCAAGTTTCCTTTCAGAAGAGGCCCACCGCTAGAGTTAGTAACTGCTTAGGTGGTTACTATAAAGATCGTAATTCTCAAAGAAGTTAAGTGCCAAGATGTTAAACGTGAGAACCCTTACTGGCATTATAGTGCCATGCCCACCCAATATCAATACGGGGGCGGGCCAAACATATCGTCACCCAAATGATTTTAATGTTCCAAAGCATTGGCCATAAAAAGACATTTCTTTAAAAAATTTCAATCATTTCGGAAGTTATAGTGGTGGCTATAGCCCTCAGCCCCTCAGTGACTACGGCACTGCATTTCAAAGAATTCGAGTCCTTACATTTATACTTGAGTTCCAAAAAAGTAGCTATTCAAGTTTGATGCTGATTATATTTCCTATTTTGTCAGTTATTGTGTTATGGTTATGTTCATACTGATAAATACTTTGATCATTAGTTATTCTAAAAGAATTTCTACAGAAATACTATTGAATTGAAGTCACTGCACAATTACCCTTTTGGCTATATCAGTCTATAAAACCGTATAAGATTGAAGAAACGAATGAAATTCGAAATTGATTTCCAGCTGTTTTTATAAACAAACAGATACTGCGAGAGACTGTTTTTCTCCTTGATGGCTTTCTAATGGATTAACACCTCTTCCACTTTGTTTGAAACTTTTACTGCTGACTTAGCAGTCCTTGCTGAGATATTATTTGGACAAACCTTATTGGTGAGATATTTATTCTAGAAGCAAATAGATTCTCTCGTAATGCGAACCCTTCCTATTATATGTAGTAACTTGTTCAGATCAGCGATCCGAGATTGAGTGTACCACTTGCAAAAATATTTGAGCAAAACGTATTCGTTATAGAACTAGAGAGACTTAAGAATATCAGCGAAAAGCTTTTCGATCTAAATATGTCTACTTTGCTTCACTCAATCTCAAATATTTGTAGTACCAACAACATTTTCTAAGCCATCTTTTAAACAATTCAAACGGGGGTCGCAGTATCGTCACAAAAGTGAGGGAACCCAGATCAAACTGATAAAGAGAAATCTCTCTGCAGCAAACATAGTGTATATTTTTATCCTTTCGGTCAAACTAGTGGCGGCCCATGGCTTCCTTGACCCCTAACCCTCAACTACCCTGCCTCTCAGGTATTGTCATCAGAAAACGGACACTTGAGGATGCATCTTAGTACAGTAGAATCCATCTGCACGTCCTTCTTTGTGTAAGCAAAAATAATACTTTTTAAGTTAGGAATTTCCGACGAGAGTCTATAAATTGCGTTAAGTAACGGATTCCAATTCCTTACCGTTTACGATAGACACTGGTCACAGCAATGGTCTGGAGTGAAGTTAAAATTTATAGGATAGAATACGACCAGAACACATTGTTTTAAGTAACACATGCACGAGTAACACATTTGCGGTCACTGATATTATTATCAGTAGCAGCCCCAAGCCCCTCCCACCAGCTCGCATGCTCATACACGCAGATGATTAGTTTGGGTAAGGAAAAGTGAGATGGGATAAAAGCTCGTAATAGCAGTATAGATTAACAAGAAAGATTAACCTCTGTAGACTCATAGTTGGGCACATATGGACAATAATATTACCCCTTCGCTTTATTTACTCTTGCTTACAACTTCCCCCCGTAATTCTGTAACCAGCACTACAATGCTAATTGTATACCACGTTGATATTCTGCATTTTCAAGCCTGCTCTGTAAATAAAATGTTTTTACCACTTAATTACTCTTTCTGTCTTAATCTTCAAAGTTGTAAACGTTCCTTAGATATGTGATCCGAAGAGACTAACATTCCTTTGGCCCAGAACCATAAAACCGTCGTCCTTTCGGGAGTGAAGACAAACACAATTCAAATTGATATGAAATCTGCAGTTATCATCTGTAATTTTTAAAACACTTTGTTACCAATGCTTAATCGAAGGATAAAGAAAATATTCTAAGGCAACTCCACCGCTAACCATGGGTTAAGTGTACTTGAGCCATTATGATGAAGTACCCAGGTGCTTGGATTCATCAGATTTGATGATAGTGGGTTCAAATCTTTGTCACGTTGTTGGACTCACGATTTGTTAGGGCTTTGAGTTCCCTCTGGATTAACCATGGTGTTATGGCCTTGAGAAATGTACTCGATTATTCTCCCGCGTTAGTACAGAAAAACGTATATCTGAACTGGACACCAAATATATTCCATCAATAGTTTTCTCCGTTTTCCGGCATTAAGGGCATCGTGTAACATTAAGGGCATCGAACAATATCAAGGACATCATTTAATATAAAGGGCATCGTGTAGCTTTAAGGACATCATGTAACATTAAGGGTATCGTGCAACATTAAGGGCATCATGTAATATTAAGAGCATCGTGCAACATTAAGGGCATCATGTAATATTAAGGGCATTGTGTAACATTAAGGGCATCGTGCAACATCAAGGACATCATGTAATATAAAGGGCATCGTGTAG
>JAAAKL020007224.1:0-17118 GCA_010016065.2 Carybdea cf. marsupialis auct. non (Linnaeus, 1758) | reverse complement strand
CAAACTAAGAATTTAATTTTTGTAATCTCCAACAGAGAAGAGGCTTGCGCATAAGACTATTGCCTGCAAAGAAAATGGTTCACAAATAATCAATAAAATGCATAATACATATTAGTTACATTCTTGTCCAAATTGTAATCTACATCAAAAGCGAATTATGTGCGTTATCAAAACTAAAATATTCATGACCAATACCATAATATCAATAGCGAAAAAATATTATTTACCAAGTTCTAAAGAGATACTAGCAAAATGTGAAAATACGTCACCACTTGCACAGATTTTCCCTTTTCATTAGTACCTCTTCTGCATTAACATCTTTAAATCCTCTTTTCTCGTAAATACTTACCAAGTTCAGTTTCCCAGTCTTTAGCAATTCCTCACCATTCATATTATTCTCCTTCATATGAATTGTTACTGAAAATACTGAATGAGAGCGACTGAAAAGCAGAGAAGAAAGTGCAAATTCACGCATAAGATAACTTGAAGAACAGTATGAAAGATGTATCATATACTTCTTATTTGATTGTTAAACAGTCCCAGGTTATACAACAAACTAATCAGAAGAAACTACAATACTAATGGGAAAACAACCAGACCATCAGCTAACTGATTACCTAAATATTATGAAAATCAATTTCATTTAGAAGCATTAAAACAGATAGATGCTGCTGGCTCAAGACATTTATTTCAATCTTTGAAAGTAAAAGTAAAAATATGATATTAATAACCAACTCTTAATCCTACCTGGAGTTTCTGGCATATTAACAGAAACATGTTGTCATGATAGGATATCGGTATGTAGAAAATGTAAAGTAACGTGACAGAAATCAGCATCAAGATCTAAATCACATAGTATCAATGCATTGGCAAGCTGACAATTTGGGGATGACCAGGTGTTGTTGTGGCCTTTTAAAACCTGTAAATGGCCCTTCCATAAATTATCAATGCTATGGGGATCCTTTTACAATTAAAGGCAGATTTCATATTGTTTCTGAAACCAATGAGACATTAACATAGTTTCACGGAAACACTGCAAAATTACTTTCGGGGTAATATGTTACAACCAATATGCTCTGAAGGTGATTTTTCAATGCCTTCACAGCACGGTCTTCATACAGTCACATAGAGAGACTTTTTAAGTACTAGATGAACTGGTGTCTTATTGTCAGTCTTCATTGCAATTTTGTGATGTCCTCGAGAACTCTATTGTGGCATTTTGAGCTAAGAATTGCCACTGAATATGAAAAGCAAGACTAGTTGGGTTTTTCCCTACTTTATGTCTTCCTGTTGCTCTAAAACTAAGCTAGGGCATACTGGTCGTCCAAAGGCTCCTTGATGACAAGGATAAACTATGAGCCTGCGATTTACAGTACAATTCTGATAAAAACCAAAGATCACACATCAGAAAGTAACTTACCTTGCAGCAACTACAGGGGAATCTATTTTGAGTTGTGCTCAGGCACTGATTCAATTCCATTTTAATAAACGTGTACAAAACAAATGGATAACATTATAACTTATAATATGAGAATTAAAAGCTTCCCTAATGTTCTACTCAACCTTACTACTTAATTGCCATCATTCCAAATACAGAAACCCAAAATTTCTGCTTTCCTCCCATTACTCATCCAGATTATCGGGAATGAACATGCATGAAATTATCTACCTAAAAAGGCCTAAAATAGGCATGTATCAAAATCATTTTAGTGTCTGTGTAAACACCATGGCAATGTCTCCCACTAAATATCCCTCAAAAGGTTGGCACTTGTGAGCCAAATCATAACATACAGCTGCTCTGTTTACTCTAGCAGTAATCACAATAATATACAAAGAAACTAAAAACATGTAAACACTCTTCAACATACCTTGACTGAGCATTGAGCTGAGTGGCAGCAGTTTGTCTCTTGTTTCTTCCCTTTTCCAAAATGCTATAAACTTCATCTCTATCACGAACTATGACCTCCTCCAAGCCTTGAACAACCACAGACCCCTAATGTAGGATGAATAATTTGACTAAGAAGGTGCTCTCTATATCTTCTTAGACTTCAGACTATGTATGTATATATGTACCAACAAGCATTGATACCATTGCTTAAGTGCTCAATACAATGCCTAATACTACAAAGCAGTGGTCTCTGTTGTATGTATGTATGTATGTATGTATGTATGTATGTATATATGTATGTAAGAACTAACACCATCAAAAAGACTCACTGCCAACCAATGCCATGAAATGCAACAACTACGACCATTCAGGAGGACAAACTACTCCACTGAATGAGGCTAAATGCCTATTTATCCTAAAGGTGTTGCAACATACTACGTTACGAATTTACCGTCATAACAGTGCTGTGCTACTCAACGTAAATTCTTGTATGTGAACACAAACCTTGAGAAATCACAGGGGGGATTCCCTGACAATACCAAGCACGAAAAAATAAACAAGTTTATTACTCAATGGCAAAAGGCCATGTTACTGTAACCAAACAACTACACAATGAAAACTACAACAATGTCATAGACAACTCGGCTAGCCTAACTTCACTAATTAGTAAAAAGACAAACAAAACTTAGGAAATTAGAACGTAACCGTGACCTGTTTACAAATAGCACTAGAAAACTTTGACAACTCTCTTATATAGAGTTCATGGGGAACACCTAGTCCACGTGAGGGTAACTGGGAAGATTGTAGCTTAAGAAGCTGTCAGATGGATTTTACCGTGTTTAGATAGCCCAGCTCTGTCACACAGATGTCAAGCTTTATCCTGTGTCATTTAAATTTATTGCCGCTTTTCTTTCTACAATTAACACCAGTATTTACCACTTACTTTCAGTACTTCATTGTTTATTGGATGCATGTGACATATTACATATATATACTTGTTATTATTTTTTTGTCATTATAGAAATTTGTTTACACTTTATACTTTAGGATCATATTGAAGCAAGCTTGTAGTAGGCCTACTTGCAAAGTATAAAAGATGACGAAGATCATATCAAACCATTAAAGATAATGTGTATTACTTAAGTTTTATCTAGATATGGATAAGAGTCTATTGCACTGTATAGTGTAATGGTTAAGTAGGCATTTTTTGTACAGCAGGCCCCCCTACTGATCCTCATCAGTGCATATATATAGTCATGCTTTTCTCACTAATAATTGCTAGTGATACCTCAGGGTTTTCTTTGTTAAGTGTTTGACACAGAACCATGTTTGTAGTAGTGCTACATATACAAACAAACCAGAATTTGAAGTTCCTACCTTCCTTGTAGCATCATCATAAATCCTCATTCTTTGACTGTCCAGACTGTTACCAAGGAGGTCAAAAATTTCTTCATTGTAAATTTCCAGAAAAGAAACCCGAACCGAAAAATCTGATGCATCCTGCAAACATAAAGCAAAGACTTGACATTATTAACATGGCCTGACTATATGAAGTCAGCTACAACCCACCCCAACATTTACATACATTTTACGAAAGGTGATCACCGGCACAAAAAATATAATCTTGACAAGATCAATTAGAAAATGACACTTAAGTTAAAATCAGTGGCAACAACTAGCTAGGAAAGCCAATATTTAAACTGAAATCCAGCAGGAGTTGCCTGGCTCACAGTGGGAAAGTCTTAACAAGATCAGGTAGGAAACAGATAGGCTCATATGCTTGTTTGTTTATGGTACAAAACAAAATTGTCAAAATAGCCTTCTCTGTCTAACATTCCTCAGAGTACAAAATCCTCAAAAAGTAAGAAATGAAACTTAAATTCTATATCTTTGAAATAGCCCATCAGAACTTGGACTGCCTGATTGATGTTGTTTTGACCAATCAGCATCTATAGAACTAAGTACTTAACTAAATAAACAAAACCCCAAAGCAGCAGTCTGCAAAGCAGCAGTTTTCTTGCTATTATGTGAGATCATTCCTGAAAAGCTAAGTGAAAGGCAGGTCTTGTTTTGCCTGATACAGAAGCAATCAGATGTAGGCCTACACGTGTCTGGCTTTTCAAGCAAATGCAGTACTATGGCAAAGTTACAATGCTTAGCAGTGTTTTTGGTTTTGAAATGCTAGGTGGCCTTTTCCTTGTAGGAGTTACTTTTTAGCAAATACAAGAAGAAAAACAATGCTTAAGTCACCAGCCAACCTCAACTAGTACTAAGCACAACAATTGTCAGAAATCTAAATGAAATCATATCAATGTGTCATCAATGCAGAATTTAGCTGCTAACTCTTTTTAAATTTGCAGTATTGACAATTTGAACAGATATATTGCATACTGAAGGTAAAACCATACTTGACTACAAAAAAGGTGAGATCAGGTCCAGATGAGCAAACAAGGAAGGTCCTATTCATCTGATAATTGTTTGCACAGAACATCAGATCTGGTTTGCATGCCATGCGAGCATTACAAATGGCAGGCAAATCTTGCCTATAAAGAACGGATGTTGAAATTATCTGTTCAATTGAGGATTCTTCACCTTCAAACTTAAATACTGTTAAGATACTCCTGTGAAAAGTGGATCACCTTCCTTGCCCAGTGAGCTGAGTGTTTGGATTTAGAAAATATAATACTTACTGTTTGTGACAGTCTTGCAAATAAATGATGCATGGCTCTCGGAATAATACCAGACAATGGATCCTAGGAAGAGGTCATAAAATTATATGGACATTAATATAAATACTCCTTTAAAAATAGCCATGCAGCAGATACATATCACTCTTATGGGGAATTTCTAGAATATTTGACACCACTGTGAAATTAACAATTAACAATCATTTGGTGATCATGTTGACCCTTACATTGTCCAGAAAGATAGTTTGCAAACAAAATCCTAACCAAAGTAAGAAAATTTTTTGAACTTGAGAAGGTTTTAACATTACTGAAAGCTTGCCAGTTGCCTCAGGCATTTTAATTATATATATACATATATGTTCTAATGCCTTTGTAATATGTAGTTTTACAGTATATATGTACAGATAAATAGATAGGTTAGATAGATAACTATCATAGATACTTACAGATACCAACAACAACCATTGATACCTGTATTTTATATTGTTAAAGGACATAGTATAATTCCTGGAGCATCCCTTAAATTCAGTACTACGTGAACCAATATACACCTAATACTCTCCTTTCTTTCCTTGTTTGGGAAAATATTCTGAGGTCACAACCTACCTTCTCCCATGATATGTCATTTCCTGAAGTTCTGTCACCTTCCATGGTAAAGGTTTTGCCTGTCCCTGTTTGCCCATATCTAAATCGAGAATAAAGTTTCAAAATGTAAGGTCCCATTTGTTTAAAAATAGCAACACATACAGAGGGAAAGTGGTTTACTAGTCTAGAAACTCATTGAATAAAGATCATTGTTATCAGAATCCACTATTTATAGCAACACCTAGGACATTGGAGAGGAGAGGCAATACAATTTTCTAGTAGAACCAAAAATTTGGGGCCTATAAAGGGAGAGCACATTTTTTTAACCACCTTCAGGGGCAAACTGTTTTTTCAGAATTTGTTGGACCTTACTGTGTAAGTTCCCAAACCTCAACTTTTGCTAAGAGGCAAGAATCATTGGAAGATCGTAGAGGACAAATAAATATTAAAAGTAGCTTAGTATAAGAATTCATGTAGAAAGGGTCATTGGAAACAGAAAGAAATTTAACATTATGATATTAAATGTGCTCAATCTACCAAATAAATCAATCAATCAATATCATATGTATACAAGGCAGCACTCTTTATAAAATGGTAGCAGTTTCTAGTGCTTCCAGAAACTTCTATGATTCCATGTTATCTTTGAATATCTCACATTGTTTATGCCAAGTCAACAGTTACCCAGTCATCTTATGCATAAGTCAATCTATTATTAAATATGCTAGAGTTGCATCTTTCCATGACTCAGTAATTAAGGTTCTAATGCCCTGCAAGTAATCTAGAAGTTAGAAGTTTTGACCTGCTGTTCTTTGTCTTAAATCATGGTTCTGATCTGTGAAACAATGCACAACAAGTTCAGTTGTCCGCCAGAAAAAATAGAGTAGAAAGAAGAATGAAGTCATTGCAACGTGTCCATATAGGCCTACAGAGGCAACCAAACAAGAAGGGGATTATTAACTTTCATTAATGTACAGCTCTGTTGAATGGAAAAGAAGAAAATATGTTGATTTTAAACCACCTAGTACTTCATAAACTTGGCAAATGGTCAGGAGAAACTTCTTTGTAACATTAGATGTGACACATTATAAGGGCCCAATATGCATAATAACTGGCAAGCCTTACAACCAAGAGAAGACAAAAATAATACACAAAATGCTAATTGATTGTAATAAACTTACGCAAAAATAGTACAGTTATAACCAAGAAGCACTTCTTCTATGACCGGAGCTGCAACAGTTTTGTAAACATCAATCTGCCGACAATTTGGTCCAAATACTCTGTCAAACATGAATGTTTTGGTACTCCCTTTATCCAGATATGAAATGTCTTGCCTGATACTGATCTCCTTCTTGGAAGGTGAACAATCTGCAACAACTGGAGACCCTGCCTTGGCCTCAGAGGCATTTCTGGGTCTAAAAGGCAGAAAATATACGGGAATTGCTTAAATAGCACAGGACACTGAAAAGGTCGTTTAGTAAAAGTACTAAAACCATCGAAGATCTGAAGATATAATAGCTGCGGTTTATATTGCATTGTGCATAGCATAGCCTCAAAATTCACCTTACCAGTCTATGTAGCCTTACATGTTACGCGTAAATTAACAATCTTACGACATGTAGTATTCTAACTGTTACAGGCCTATTACAAAGAAACCATGTAATATTATAGAGAATATTCTATTTAATATGATAGATCCTGAATAATTACATATGCATGCTAGTATGAACTATAAATGTTTAAGACAGCTAGAGAAGAAGTATCAAGTGAGTTGATCATCACTTTGAAAAATGAATGCAATACCGATATAAAACTAGCGCCGATGTTATCCTGAATATCTTCTCTTTTTCTTAAAATAACTTTTCTAACGTCTTGCCATTATGTTGATTAAAATTGGATTTCTTGCTCACATAACAAGAAATAATGTTGTGATGCAAGTAAGAAAATATGGTAAATGGTTTCTAATACAATTGTACAGAGTAGAGTGTTGAGCGAGATTTACCATGCTACTTCAAATCTTCAGAAATGTGCTCGAGCTTAACATTTTGTAATCACTTACCGGCATCGGACGAAAACATTGATATTCTGATTTTTGTCGGTACTTTTGGCACTTTTTACCATCTTTGTAAAATTTGCAACGTTATTCTTCGATCGGTTTAAAATATATAGCCAATGCTGTTGATGACACCAGTAGCTTTGTCAGTAGTATAAAATATCCGAAGAAATGAAATCGTTGTTGTGAACGGAAAGCGCCTCTTTTCAAACTTTTGGATTTTCTACCAATCGAATAGTTCTCTCGACCCCATGCCCCCATGATTCTCGAGTACGCAACACTTTGAATGAGAAACTTGTTTACAACCGGAAATACACTGGCCGCACAAGAACGATCAAGTTTAAATCTAACAGCAAGAAATCGAAGCTAATACCACTATAGTAAACATTTTTCACTAACCGTTAGACAGCAGTTGAATGTCCCGATTCATATTTGCCCAGGCAGTATCGAGTGTGAACAATAGCAGGCCGGCCTATATATGTAAACAACGGTTATGGAGCTTTCAATGAATTCGAGTCGGATGCATTGCTTGCCGTAGAAACAGCGCTTACAATCGTAGTGATGACATCCTTTTGAAAATTTTGTTATGTCCAACTAACTGGTCAGGGCATTAATGATGAAGACAAACTACAAGCCCTCTCGTGAACTATGCTCGCATCACAGTCAGCATAGATATTATGATCGTTTACACACGGGTAAGAGGTTGACTGGAAGTGCAATCTTTTGTCCTCTCTTTGGCGATGAAGTTGGTTCAGAAACAGTACAAGTTCGATGAGAATAAATCACCGTCACTTTGCTAATATCACGGTATATTATGCAGTTATATGTGTTCCTTGTATATTTCACTTTTACATTATGTCTCGCCATTAAAAGCTTCCCTTTCTATTGAGGCATGTCCTCAGCGCATTCGTCCCATAGTCACCATATGGTGCTGGATTCAACCTAAATCTAAATAAAATATTTACTGATTCAGATAGTGACGAATAACAAGTATTTATATTTGGAAGATGTTTGAAAGAAACGTGGTAGATAGTTTAGATAAAAACCTGAATAACATATCGGTCTGTATAATTTAAAGCTACATACTAACTGTAAATAACTTATCCTATCCAAACTATAACACCGAGCAAAGCTAGCATGCACATGCCTGCTACTGTGCACCATGATAGGCTAAAATTCTAAGTCTTTTATGCTTACTCTGGTACATTTCAACTTGATTAAAAAATTTCATTCAAGTTGAAATCTTCTTTTCGTTATCGTGATATAAAATAGATGATGTGAATTTCTCTTTTTTATAATGCTTGTCATAAAAGAACAGTTTAGGTCTGACACTATTCACGTGTCGAAAGGGCACAACTATTGGTCATTCATCCTGAGATCAACTGCCATCAGACAAACTGCCGTCCTAAATTGAGTTACTTCAGAAGATACACACATACCAACATGCATAAAGATTCTCCAGAATTTATTCCGAAGATGCCTTGTTTACAGAGTTAATGCATTTCACTGTTTATTTGTGTTGCGTCGCGGCAAGGCAAAACAGCGTTGTACCAGAAAGGAAGCAATAATGTCCAGTATGTACCCTTATACGAGGTACATCTGTATCCCCATCGTCCGTTAACTGCAAGTCTCCGACTCCCCTTTACTACACTCGCTTTTATTCTTAAGAATTATCTATCTTCTACAATGTCATCATCCTTATTCTGCTTTTTTCAGCAGTTCTAATTCATTACAAAATCTTTATAATAAACTAATTTCCAACCGTCTTGGAGATGGGATGTCCCAAAACATATTCCTCCTACATGGTGACGTCAAGCACTACAGTGTGGTGATTGACAATTGATTCAATATGTCCATTTTCCTGAAGAATGGACATTTTATATTCATTATGTCTCATTAACTCTACCATATCCGGACCTTCAACCGGTTAAGAAAAGAGGACGGTTTGGTATGGAGTCGGCCATCCCACTCTGTTAGAAAACCTATCTGCTACAAAAACAGATAGCATAAACTAAATTTCTGCGCAAGATGAAGGTGAATCCCCATTATGACGAACTTGTACGAAAGCCGAAAGGAAGTAAAAAGTCAAAAACCGAGCTGAATTATCTGTCCAAAACAAACAACAAAACCAGGAACATAGAATGTAGGTACATTGTATCAGAGTGAGAAGTGGCCTCAAGTACTAAGAGAATTCAACAACTATCAGATTCAAATACTGCGTATTTCGGAAAGGGATGGCCAAGGAGTAACAGGATCATCAGTGAAAGGAAGCCAACTTTTTTTCCAGAAATGACTCGCTGCATATTTATGGCATAAGCAACATTTTAAGTTCTGGTCCAACCACGTCTCTGATACGGTGGAATCCAGTTAGCAAACGAAATTTAAACAGCCCGATTCAAGTCAAGACACACCAGAGTAACAATCATCCAGGCCTATGCAACGACTGTAGCCAAAGACAGTTTATGCAGTCAGCTAAACAGTATAATCGATGGGATTCCTAGGCATGACATTAAAGTTTTGATGGGCTACCTTAACCCCAAAAATTAGATAAGGTACTGAGGAAAATAGTGCGTCCTCCTTCTTCGACTCGGCAACTCCTCTTTTTTCGTCAGTAAAACATGTTCCCAACACGGAAATATCCTTAAAGGGATTTTATTGATCTCAAGATGGAACATATTTAATAAAATCTACTATGTTTGTAGCAGCAAATAATGGATATCATCCATTGAAGATGTCCGAAGCTAGGAGGAAACTAATGCAGCATCAGACCACTATCACATGGGAGCGTCAATGAAGGTGCACTTAAAGGAAAAGAGAAGAAAACCGCAGACTGAAGCGATTACAGTGGAAAAGCTACATGATCCACATGTGGCAGTAGTATACCGATGAGAACTTTCCCTCGTGAGCTTTCTAGAGCACAGCAACATATGTCACAGAAGAGGAATGTGCAACTTTAAGACATTGCAGATAAAGTTATGCAACAAAAAAGAAGGAGCGTAACCAGCCAGAGCTATTTATGAGGACTGGGTACTCAAACCAATCTTTAGCTATTATCAGATTCTTGTGTATGTTCTTACAAAGGATTGTATGGAGGCATTTATAAGTACTTAAAGGCACGCCCACCCATCCCTTGGCTAAGGAGCGGCAAAAAAAGAGGATTGCAAACGGGACGATGGATATGTGACGACACTTAAAAACTGGTAGAATAAGGAAAAGTAATTAAAGGACAAAGAGATCAAGCCAAAGCAAAGCAAGAAAAGAGACGTAACAGATACAAGTTGTATGAGTTACTCCAAGCTCCTGTTCTCTAAGAGCACAGATGCCAACTTGTTTTCACCATGCTAAAGGGCACTTTCCATTCATTCCCCTTTGTCTTTTTTACAACTCAGAACGTTACATGCTTTGTCATAGTATAGCAAATCTTCTGCTTCTTCTTTAGTTTTGAAGCTTCTTTCGAATTAATACGTTTTCTCTCTTTTTCGGACTTTTCCTCACGGGCTGTTTCTGAGTTCAATGTTCAAACTTGCTAGATATAACTCTAGTTTACGCATTTAGTGTCCTTCTTTTCTCTTTATTATGCAATAACGACGCCTTAAAGAAGTGAAAGTTGTATTTTTGAGATACTTACATTTACAGGTAGGCGTACCTTTGAATCTTTTGCCCACAGAAACCGACGCCTCTTCGAGCAGTTTGACAAATTAGAAGTTAATCATCGGCGCAGATGTTTGTTTTGCCTTACCTTTATTACCGTTTCAGAAAATAACCGCTCATTCTACAGAATAGGTGTGTTAAAATCCTAAAGCTCATTCTGCAGTAAAAAGGGCAATTTTAGACAGAGATATTCCTCATGTTCCATCTATTTCTAGCCATTTAGAGTTTGGCTTAAATACATCTCATGTCGAACCCACAGTTCTCTTTTGTCAAAAGCCACCATCGCGAGAATTCCAGCCAACAGGCTTTCCAGAAGAGAGACTATGCAAACACGTCACTGATGCGCGATATAGGATTATTTATCGTTGCAAAACCAGTCTTGTGGAGTGTTAAGAGAGGAGGTTATACTTTGTTCTTTTTTCAGAAAAACTTGCAACTCCAGCACTCTTTTAGAATCAAAGTCTTTTAGTTTTGAACGGAAGTTGAGTATTGAAACATGGTGGACATTGACGTTCTTGTGACCAGCCTCATTGCGCAATGTGTCTTAACTATCGACGAACCTCCATCCGACACATCAGTCTTTCCAAAGTCCATTGAAAGTTGTCGTGTAACATGAAAAAGAGAGGAATTGAAATTCCTTAACTTAACAATCTAACCTTGTGCTGATTTTGCAGTTTCATGGACACTTCTGTCGTTCAAGGTGCACAAAGCACGGTCGTGACGTTCGTTTTATTGTGACAAAGTGATGGCCTTCGAGCCTCAGCTACCTTCTTCTCTAGCAAGGATTTCTCATCTCTTTTGCAACTGCTTTTTACTCCTCGGTCAAGGTTCATATAAGTAGTACGTATTTCTTTTGCTGACGCAACAAGAGAAGGTGTGAAAATGGAGCAATGGAAGTTTTTGATTGGTAGAGAAGTTATCACATGACCTGTGAAATCCAGCGAGAGTCATCACTTGGACAAAACAAAAAGAAGAAAACGTAAGTGTATTAATCATAAATAATTCAAAGAGTCAAAAAAGCAAGTGACAAGAATACACTGTTCATGGTAATTGGCAGGTTAACATTAAGAAGCAAACCAGCAAGCCAGTAGGCAGACAACAGATAAGCATTCGCATAGAGGCATGTCCTAGGGGAAAGAGAGGAACAGTACAAGTTGATATTAAGTTCAAAGCCTTTTTCTTTTCTCTAAAAACAATAAAGAAATGAAAACGAATGTATTGTTTGCTGATCTAAACTCAATTTTTAAAACAGAAATGGTATTAAAGTAGTTTTTAAATTAGTTAAAGTTCTACCAACATATGTTTTGTTAATCTGTAGAGCCACTTCTCTGCTCGGGTAATGTCTGGTTCCATCTTTGCATCGATTATGTAAGGATAGATCACACATATGATGTCGTCTAAAATTGTCGTCTCCATAAAGTATCTATAGTTCATTTGCCTTCGGACAACCATCCCATACTAAATTGTAATTGATAACGTTTTCCAGTTCCTGCATAAGATCTCGTTCCATACATCCTCCTTGTAGGCCACAACGTTTCCATGTAGCATTTATGACAGGAGAGAGCCTAAGGATGTACAAGAAATTTCATTTTTTTCTGTGGTCTGTACGTTATCCTCAGGTGTGTTATCAAGGAAGAAATACAGCGGCTGTGTTAGTGGTTTGGGGGAGTGAAAGGGGAAAATTGTCGATCAAAGTATGAATTGTAAGTTGGCTTATTGATGATCTCACTTCCTAAATAAATTTCCTTTTTCTCTTTGCATAAATTTCTACCGTATTATTCAGTGCGAAAATGTTTAGCATGGCTCCAAATGGGTGAAATCTGATGATAACTGCAAATACTAGTGAAAACAAGGGAAGGTGAGTGAGATTTGGTTATTGAATATGCAATTTTGTGAAAGGTAGTCATTAAGTTCCACCCTCAGTATACTTGGCAAGGACCAACAAAAACCAGCGAAACAAATCAAACAGTTCTGTTCTCATATGTTTTACTCCTTTTCTTCTAGGATCAGAGAGAGATTCTGACATCGTGTACGCAGTTCATAGAGCTCAAATCGAACGGTAACTTATGAGAACAACTGGATGGTGCAATTGTTAGTTTGTGGTTTGGCTTTTTACCTCGGCAGGATTAAAGTTATGTGTCGCGGTTTGCTTACAAAGTGTTAACTTCGAAGACTTTCTTCACTTGCAAAAGGCATTTAGTCATTGTGTTTAACTTGGCCCCTATTCAAATGTGTAGCTTCAAATAACAACAAAATTTTGCGAAAGTTCGAATTTGTCATATGAGACTTAAAAGTATATCATCAACAACAAACATTATACTTTCAGAATTGACACAATTGTGTTTGAATGGTATCATAATTACTTAAAACAGCAAAGTCTATAACATCGCAGCAAAATTTACATGAACAATACTTCGGTAAGACCTGTTTGTTTATTTTATTACTTCAATTAATCATCATACGCCTCAATTAGCTATCAATCGTATAGATTAGTTTTTCAATTTAAGGACTTTTGAACTACAGGTTGTCGTCAATTGCTCACATCTCTCCGGATATTCCGATCGTCGGCTACCTGGAGGTTCCAAAAGAGAAGAAGTACAATACTCAAGGACTATTTATTCTGTCTCTTAATGATGTTCTGTTCCAGCCTTTGAGGTTACATGCTTTCACGTCTAAATACAATGCGTAAACACGCACCTCTGCATATGAGAACCTCTTCTTAATATTCAATTTACCCCTTTTGAAACATCTTTTCATTTACGTTTTTGAAAAGAAAAAGTATCTAATAGAGCTGCGAGTATAAAATGAATTTCCAGAAAGTGTCGCTTGTTCATCGGTCGCAAAATTTAATTTTCGTACTATACCCCATCCTTAGTCATACGGGACACATTTGATGAATTTTTAGAATCAGATTTGCATGACGATGAGAGTTTAGTTTTTTAACTCTCAGGTGTATTTTTCTTTTTAAAAAAGCACAAGGCCGGCAAAGCAGGGAGCAGGGGAGCCCTGCCCACTACTTTTCACAACGTTTGATCTGAAACATTTTGCATGTAAAATAGTTATATTCACACACCCATTCCCCCTACCTCTAAAACCATTTCTCCGGCCCTGCATTAGTCATATAATTTTTTTCTTGGCCGTTCAGATTTTCAACCCTCTAAAAGTGAAATCCCTAAACATATTAAAGCATATCACAAGAAAACAAGTTAGAAGCAATGCGGCCGGGAATCAAGCTCCAACCTTTTACGATTAGATAAATGCCAAACTCACGACAGTTCTCTGCGGTATTCCTATAATTTCTTGACAGCATCATATGTACGGCAATCACAGTTCGCGTGCAGCAGCGTAGATTACCACGGCGGTACGCATGATGGTCACAAACACTTCGTTAATAGGATGACGGTGACTCAGCCATGCATCGTACGACTCAATCCCTTTTTCATTCCCCATTATGTAAGCAGCTACTCAGATATTGGAAGAGTATAGGAAACAGATATTTCTCCTCAAATGTGTGATGTTCTTATAATCAAGAGTCATTTACAACATCACGAATTGGCAACTCTGCAACAACAAACGTATGTATAAAATGACGTGCATATATCAAAATTACATAGCAAAGCATATCAAATAAACTTATTTTCTGCATTATTACTACGTTTGCTTTCCTATGGTTATATTAACATCAAGACGATTTAAAGAGAGGCATAAATCTAGAAAATATTTCTGACTACTATTCACCGCAGACTTGAGAATCAATATCATCGTACTTCTCGTAGTGTAGGAATTTATGACTCAGAAAAATCTCGCACACTTTGACATAAAATTTACAATAACAACACAACAAAATTACAAAATTGCTAGAAATCCTTTTTGCAACTGTCCTTAATATCTTTGTTGAAGGCTCCAATCGGAAGCAATGGCGACCGGCTGTGAAATGGCGTGCGTATAGGTATGTATGTGTGTATGTATGTGTATGTGCGCTTGTATGTTTGTGTGTTTACATCTCGAATAACAATAAAAGGAGACAATGTAATTTAGTAAAACACCTGCATTTTGGTCATTTATTTTACCACAATGGAGTCACCATTTGTCATGAGCTGAAAAAAGCTGGTCATGATGAGAAGCTTGGTCGTAAATTAGAAGTTGCTGAAGATTAGTAAAATAGGATAACGCTTAAAAGTAAACGCTACAATAAGTCAAGTCTGAAGAGATACTGGAGACAAGTGAAAATATGGAACCACAGAGTCCGAGGTATCATGGTGCTCTACGAATTGAGGTATGGTGACTCTGTTATAGACATCCTTCTCTTTCCTCAAAAACCGATTCTACGTAGGAAGAGTAATAACAAAAACGTAAATCCATAAAGTGTCCCTTTATTTCTCCATTTCCGAGAATGAATTCACACTTTTATTGTAATATGGTGCGTACTCTATCACGCAGTTGCCACATCAACCCATGAAAAACTGCGAGTAGATTATCCTATGTTGCGTCATAGAACCACAACTAACTTAGGTCGATTCTTCGTTATTGTAGGGGGGAACGATGTGATCGATTAAATCGAGTCCATATTTTCTCACAGGGGTGGTAATCTTTTTTACTGGCTAAACGCAAACAACGCTACAGGTATTGTTGAATTCTATCTCTATCTGCGCTTCTTTGTGCAAAAGCTTGGACTATTAAAAAGAACATTTTTCACGACCAGTATGAATTGCAGATATCCAGGACGTAAGTGGTTCCTCGACCAAAGGGAACAGATCTTTTTTCTGTTTGTTCAAAATCGGTAAGTCATCACTCAAAGAAGTTATATCTTCATACGTGTTAACTTTAAGATGAGAAACGATGTCTGCCTCGTTTTCACTATAAAAAGTCTCTGAATCACTATCGAAACTGTAAATGGTAGATACACTTGATACAGAAATGTGACGAGTTCTAGAACAGTTGACTGGTGTTGCGACTGTCTCATCTGGCTTCTGTTTCCCGTGAAGAAGTGTGATCAACTCCTTGTGGTTCTGCTCCAGAGCTATATCTAAAGCAGTTCTTCCTTTTCTGTCCATCAAGGAACTATCAGCACCGTAGCTAAGAAGAACAGATGCAATTTGCATATTTTCAGACTTCACAGACATGTGTAAAGCCGTTTGTCCGTTAAATGTTAACTGGGTGTTGACATCAAAGCCTAGTCGATGTAATCTCTTGAAAAATGAAATTCTTGAGGAATGAATAACTGCCAAGTGGAATAGACTTGGAAGCCTCTGCAAATGAGAAGAGACAGTCAAATGTCATTGATAAGAATATGTGCTTTTTTAATTTCTAGAGTTCGGGGGAAACTTCTATTGGGTGGGGGAAGGGGCTGCTTTTATTAGAGCTCCCATATTGCAAAGTTTGTAAAAAAATATGCGTAAGTCGATAGAAAATTAAAATAAAAGCTAGTAAGACAAAACAGTGACAATATTACCACTACATCTAAGGAACGAAACTGTACACTGTTAGAAACTCGATATGAACATCGACGCCCACTTTATGACGCAAAACTATCACGTGGGTGACTTGTGGTAAAGAAGGAATGAGTTTTCCTAGGTTATACTTGTATAGTAGTCATTCGATAGCACAGAAGTGCTATCAAAGAGAGGTCATGCCTCGTTCTGGATTAATACTGCGGCAGCTCTTCTCAAATTTCGTTGGGTACACTCTATCGAGGGGTTCCTTTGCTCCAAACTTTGGCTCAAAAGGAGTACAATTATTCAAAAACAGCGTGTTAGATCGAATCATTACAATAAACGATTAGAGAGGGGCACCGACATGAAGAAAGATATTGATCCTGCTGGAAGGAAAACCTTGCTCCATCTTTTAGACTGTGCCTTTATCGTTTATACTTGCAACCATAAGTACAATGTATGAAATGGGCGGGAACTTGTAAACCATGTGTTGTAGTAATGTATCATAACACTCCGTCCATTGCATCAGTTTATTTTGAAATGTTTTAGGCCCGAGCATGAATATGCAAGGGAGGATACTAAATTATTTCATTGCGAACTATTTCAAATTACCTACATACTGGAGATACCAAGAATAATTAGCACAGACGCTAGCGTGTAAAGGTGGGTTCCATTGGTCAAAATACTAAGCTCTGAAAAACGCGAAGCACCACTGTTTTTGACATGATAATGTTAGATGCAGAGAAAAATGAACCGATATCTCCTACTAGGCAAATAAACAGGAAAACTATTGCAACCGTCTTGCAATCGTAATACACAGTTCAG